>VDFB02290986.1:0-308488 GCA_007258455.2 Sequoia sempervirens
AAAATATTAACATTCAATAAACATACCTAAACATAAGAAATGACCTATAATATCATATAATTATATTTTTCTTTACTTTGAAGTATCTTCTAAAATAGATATTTTACTTAACCTATTATTTATTTATATTAATCATCTTGTGCGTTCTTCTACTCTAATTAAGCTCAACTTGGTGATTAATAATAAATGTCAGAGCATCATCTATTTCTCCATTTGATTCCTATACAAATTTAATAAATTTAAGTAAGATTTTTATCCATAAAACATGAAATTAATACACCATCTCAAAGAGTGATGTAGAAAGACTTATTTGGTGAACATGCCCTATCTCCCATATAGAAATATTTAGCTTAGAGTCCAATACTTTCTTATTGTAGATTATAAATATTATTTTAATAACCTTTATCAAGTTCTTATTACTTGCCACAACCCATCAATTCCCCTATGGATGATATGGTAATGAATAATATATAATGATTCTAAAGGTTAATTAATTATACTAATCTAAAATGAATTACAACATCATCCATGATTTTTCTTCGTTAGAAAAATCTTCTTATAGTGTGATAAAATTAAATCTATAAATACCTTAAATTGTAACCATCTTGGTAGGAAATGCTTGTGGCCATTTTTAAAGTTATCCTATAGCTACAAGATTCTTTTTGAAACCTCCACTAGACTTCTCATCAACCTAACCAATATATTTAATGGCCTACTCTTAGAAAGGGGCTTCTACTAATAAAGGGACTTAAAGATAAAGCCTATTATCCAATGATTTTTTAGAAAACCTCTGACATGCATCACGTTTCTTCACCAAATTGTGTGTGTCTATAAAAAAATATGGAAACTAGTATTCATCTCTATGTATTTGATGGGTTGTAGTCTTATCCATTTAGTGCCCACCACATGAACCATTGTGCATTACAAATTATGCCTTGGAATCTTTTTCTTCTTCACTTAGCTATATCAAAATAACTCCATCCCTACTTCTCTAGAATAACTTTTCATCAACCATGACATATTTTAATGCCGAAAACATTTAGGTCCTCTTCTTCTTTGTACTTAGTGTAGCATAGTAAATTGTCACTCTTGATAATTTCATACTATGTTTTTCACCCCCTTAAGTTATTGGACCTAATTGAGCACTTAATTTCTTAAGTTATGCATTCCACACCTTATTTTAAACAATTACCGACAAATTGATAGCATAAAACAAATGTTCTCGTTTAATACTTTGCCACCAACTCCTTAAGTTTTGAAAAATATTCCTAGGAAATTAGCACCTAGGGCCTCTATGTCCCCCATTTTGGCTCCAAATTCAAATAAGTTGGTGTGGACATTTAATTATTTGAAATTCAAATATCTAAGTCAATTGTTAGGATTTAATTTTTTGAGAAATTATATTAATAGTATATAAATACCTAGTTATTGCATTATTTGAAATATATCTACCATTAACAAAAAAGATTTAAAAAATTGAAGAATTTATGATCAAGCAATTATCAAAAACATTATTAAGCAAGTCAAAAGCAACCATTACTTAAGAGATTTATTGCTAAATAATCCGCTTCATAGTTTAAGGTAAAAATGAAATATTGTCTTTACCTCCTTATATATCAAATTTAATAAAAAGGAAAACCCCATCATTTACAAAAATGACAACATTCCTTGTAAAAACGAATCAAATCAAGGAAAAATTACTCTTTTGATATTATTTTATTTTTTAAAAAGTTCACAGTTTTCTATAATTCTTGATTTTCCTTGTGAATCTTTCTAGACTAGTTTTAAATTTCTAAGATCATATGCGTATATCGCAGAAGTCAATATACTTGGGTTTTGATTAGGGTAGATTCCATGCAAAAACAGTTTGTACAAATGTTCTAAGATTGCATAAGAAGTCAATATTTTAAACATACACGCTTCTTTATAAAACATTGTATTAACGCTCTTCATTCACGGAGTTACGTGTGCACCGTTTTCTTTGCTTATCCTCCTCTTAAATTTCCCCCGTTATTCCGGATTTCCATCTTTCTTTACTTGTCTAGATTTTTATCCTTTCTCTTTGCCTTCGAACCCTTCATTTGACGGAATCAAAAGGACCCTGGTTTTTCCTTCTCTCTGTTTTAAGTTCAGTTTAAGTCAGAATCCAAATGGCTTCCTCTTCCACAGCCAGGCATAACCAGACTGCACCACAACATGCTTTTGACCAGCTCGCACCATTCTCTGCGTCTAAACGTATGGAGCCCTGGCAGATATTTATTAACCATCGCGGAATTGATGTGAAACAGACTCTGGCCAGCAAAATTCACGACATACTTGATGGCATGGGATTCCGAACTTTCCTTGATGTAGAAGCAATTAAGCCTGGCGATGTGATTCCGGCAGAAATACAAGCAGCAATGAGTAGTGCCTCCCTTCACATCGCCATTCTTTCTCGCAACTATGCCCAATCCCCTTGGTGTTTGTCTGAACTATCTTTCATGCTGAAAACTGGTGCGAAAATCATTCCTATTTTCTATCACGTTGAGATCTCTGATATCAGATGGGTACAGCGAGGAAAAGGCATATATGCCGACGCATTTTCAGAGTATGGAAAGAAAGGAAGATACACCCAGGAAAAGCTGGATGAGTGGAAAGGGGCACTCTGCAACATTTCTTTTC
This sequence comes from Sequoia sempervirens, assembly GCA_007258455.2. Lineage (NCBI taxonomy): Eukaryota > Viridiplantae > Streptophyta > Pinopsida > Cupressales > Cupressaceae > Sequoia > Sequoia sempervirens. The sequence continues at coordinate 2,662 of VDFB02290986.1, forward strand.
ATAGCGGCTACAAGGTTAACAATCATGAGTATGTATTATTTTCTCTATTTCTTCGATGGTCAAGTCTTACATCGCATCCATTGGTTCTACTTCTATTCTGTTGACATAAGTAGTTAAGCAGTGTAGCGTGTTCTAGTTTAATGTGTAACTTCTATTTTCGGTTCAAAAACTTCAGGGATGAGGCCACAGTTTTGAACAATATTGTGAATTGTGCATTGAAAGAGATAAAAAAGGTTCCCTTATTTGTAGCCGATCATCCAGTTGGAATGGATGAGCTGATACAAGAATTGGAATCAGTTGCAAATTTAGAGAAAGTAACAATCAAGGGGATCGTGGGCATGGGAGGTAGTGGTAAAACCACATTGGCCAAAGAGCTCTTCAACAGAAACTTTTCCTCATTTGAGAGATGCAGTTTTGTTTCCGGAGTGCGAGATGCTGCCTCGAGACATGCTCTGCCTGACAAGCAGAAAAAGCTTCTAAAAGACCTTGGTGTCCATCATTTGCCATTCGATACCATAGATGAAGGTAAAGCCATTCTCGCAAATCGTTTGTGCTTTCTTCGGGTGCTCATTGTTTTGGATGATGTTGATAACATCGACCAAGTGAATGCTCTATTGCCGAATAAAGACAAACTTGGATCTCAAAGTATGGTTATTGTAACAACTCGAGAATTGGGTGTCCAATCATGGGGTTTCTTCAGCATATATAGAATACGAGGACTTCAGAAGTCACTCGCCGAACAGCTATTCTGCTGGCACGCTTTCTTGCAACCATCTCCACCTGTTGGGTTTGAATCGCTGGTTGGGAAGTTCGTAAAGGCTTGCGGTGGTTTGCCTCTGTCGCTGAAGGTATTAGGGGCACAGCTATATGGCAATTATTCCAGAGCTTATTGGGAATCGCAATTAAATAAAATCTCACGAATATTGCCTGCAAAAATCAATGATAAGCTGAAAGTTAGTTACGACGCTCTGGATGAAGAAGAAAAAGAGATGTTCCTGGATGTAGCCTCTTTTCTCATTGGAGAAGTGAAAAGCATTGCCATAGCGGTGTGGGATGCATCGGGTTGGAGTGGTCTGTATGGTTTAGAAACTCTTGTGAATAAATGTCTTGTGGAGGTAATCTACGATCCTCGGAAAGGTCCCTCCGACGGGGACATAATAGGGATGCATGATCACCTTAGGGATATGGGAAGGCAGATTGCAAGTAGACACTCAACATATCGCTTCTGGTTACCAGAGCATATTCTTAAACTGAAGAATAACTCCATGGTGAGATTAATTTTTGCACCAACTCTGCGTTTCTTTATTGCAATTAATTAGCATAATGAAGGGAAACATTTTTATATTCCCTGCACTCGTTAATAATGGTGAGAGGTTAAAAATTAAATTTTCTTTCTGTCCGCCTATGCTTTCAGTGATTTTAATGGAAACGCTTTGTATTTCTGATTATTTTACTCAGGAAAGAAAATCGATTCGAGGAATAAAACCTGCAGATGCTTTCGTGGAGTTCAAAAAGTACATGTATCGGTTAACTGGACAATCAAGCAGAAGATCAAATTCCCTTAAATTCTCAAATGGATTACAAATTCTTTCTGTGAAAGGAAATGAATTTACGGAAGACTTCGCATCATTATCAAAAGAACTTGTATGGCTTCGCTGGGAAGGTTTTCCCCTAAGAAATCTTCCATCATGGCTTGTGTTAACGAATTTAAGTGTTTTAGAGCTTCATGGAGCCAATGAGTTGGAAGAATTCTGGCTGGACGATGCGCTTGTAAGTATTTTACTTTATTGATTCAAGAGCATTACTTCAGAACTTATTATTAGTTCATGGTTTTCAAAATTGAATAATAATAATAATGGTTGTCTACAGCTTCCTTTGCAACTGAGAGAGCTTATTATATTGGGTAAGAAAAAATTGCAGTATCTTCCAAGCTCAATAGGACGTCTAGAGTATATGAAAAAGCTTGTCGTTTACTTTCATGGTAGCAGTTTACCAAAACAGCTCTATGGCCTTCACTCACTGGAGTATTTGTCATTATCTTCTGAAGTGTTGTTTTCACTACCTGCTGGTTTTGGCAATTTATTAAGCTTGCAGAATTTGTATCTAATAGATTGCTTCCAGTTGAGCAGGCTGCCAGATTGTTTCCAGCAGCTGATACACCTCAAATATCTGAATTTATCATCTTGTAAAACGTTATCTTCATTACCTGTTGGTTTTGGCAAGTTGGTAAACTTGCGGGAAATAAATCTGGGGTATTGCGGGGAGTTGAAGATGTTACCAGATTCTTTTGAGCAGCTGACAAACCTGGAAGATCTAAATTTATCCAATTGTAAAACGCTATTTTCACTTCCTCCAGGTTTTGGCTATTTAAGAAGTTTGCAAAATTTAAATATGAAGTGTTGCATTCAGCTGAGCCTATTGCCAGATTCTTTCAAGTATCTAATACACTTGAAAGACTTAAATTTATCAGGTTGTAAAATACTGTCTTCCCTACCAGTTGGTTTTGGCAATTTAAGAAGCTTGCAGAATTTAAATATGGAGTCTTGCATCCAGTTGAGCACACTGCCAGACTCTTTTAAGGAGCTGATTCACCTGGGATCTCTAAATTTATCAGGTTGTAAAATGCTATCGTCACTACCTGATGGTTTTGGCAATTTAATAGGCTTGCGGAGTATAAATTTAGGTTTTTGCACACAGTTGAGAGCATTGCCAGATTCTTTTGAACAGCTGATATACCTTGAAGATCAAAATTTATCACATTGTGATATGTTAGTTTCACTACCTAACGGTTTTGGCAATTTAGTAAGCTTGAAGAACATAAATCTGGGGCATTGCAGGCAGTTGAGGATGCTGCCAAGTTCTTTCGAGCAACTGATACACCTAAAAGATCTAAACTTATTTAATTGTAAAATGTCTTCACTACCTGCTAGTTTTGGCAATTTAACAAGCTTGCGGAGTATAAATCTGAAGTATTGCATCCAGTTAAGCATGTTGCCGGATTCCTTTGATCAGTTGACAAACCTGGAAGATCTAAATTTATCAGGTTGTAAAACTATATCTTCACTTCCCTGTTGGTCTTTGCAATTTAATAAGCTTATCAAATATGAATCTTGAGTTTTGCATCAATTCAGCACGTTGTCAAATTCTATCAAGCAGCTTATACTCCTGTTATCTCTAATTTTATCAGGTTGTATAATGCTATCATCACTACCTGCTGGTTTTGGCAACTTAAGAGGCTTGCGGAATCTAAATCTGAAGTCTTGTATCCATTTGAGAATGTTGCCAGATTCTTTTAAGAAGCTGATACACCTGGAAGATCTAGATTTGTCAGATTGTAAAATGTTATTGTCACTGCCTGCTGATTTTGGTAATCTAATAAGCTTGCGGAATATAGATCTTGGGTATTGTGGGCAGTTGTCGATGTTGCCAGAATCTTTCAACCAGCTGACACAATTAGAAGACCTAAATTTATCAAATTGTAAAATGCTATCTTCACTACCTGCTGGTTTTGAGAATTTAATAAGCTTGCGGAGGATGAATTTGAAGTCTTGCATCCAGTTGAGTACAGTGCCAGATTCTTTTCAGCAATTAATATACCTGGAATGTTTAAATTTTTCATGGTGTAAAATGCTCTCTTCACTGCCCATTTGTTTTGAGAATTTAACAAACTTGCGGAGTATAAATCTAAGGTGTTGTATCCAGTTGACCATGTTGCCAAATTCTTTCGATCAGCTGATACATCTCAAAGATCTAAATCTATCAGGTTGTGAATTGCTATCTTCGCTACCTGTTAATTTTGGCAATCTAATAAGCTTACAGAATATAAATCTCCAGTCTTGCATCCAGGTGAACACGTTGCCAGATTCTTTCAAGCTCCTCACAAACTTGGTATCTCTAAATTTATCAGGTTGTAAAATGCTAACTTCAGTACCTGGTGATTTTGGCAACTTAATAAGCTTGCAGTTTATAAATATGAAGTCTTGCATCAAGTTGAGAACGTTGCCAGATTCTTTTAAAAAGCTGATACACCTGCAGGATCTAAATTTATCAGGTTGTTCAAGGCTTAAGTTGAGATTAGATATGCTGGAAAACATCAGAAAGCTCAAGGTTTTGAACCTCACCTATTGCGAGGACCTGGAACATTTGCCTCATCAAATCACAAATCAGGTGTCCTTGACCAAGTTAGATCTACAAGGTTGTATCAAGTTAAGAGGTGTACCAACTAACATTGGCGAATTGGGCAAGTTTCAATCGCTAACAATTGAGACTCTGACATGGATAAGCTTGCGAACTTCACTTGTGAACCTATTCTCTTTCAAGAGTATAGAAATTGTATCTTCTGAAAGAGAAATGGATTTGGATGCCAAGGCTTCTTCTTCGCAAGAAGACATTGAAGACTGCAAACAATTCTCCAGGATATCAATATCAAATGATTGCTGTCCCAACCTTAGAAATTTCATGGTTTGGAGGAATCTCCAATTAATGGAGATAGAGACACTGCCACTGTCGCTCAAAATGCTATCAATAAACGATTGCAAAGTGCTGAAGAACATCAGGTATATCAGTTCTCTTAGAAACCTTGAGAAACTGACAATATGTGACTGTCCGCAGATAGAACTTTCAAGCTTTGCTGATTTGGCTTCGCTGAAGGAACTTGAAATATGGAATTGCCCCAAAGTCGAGAAAATAGAAGGTTTGGAACACTCCAAGTCATTGACGACGTTGAGCGCCAAGACTTGCTGGAAGGTGCCAGGTATACAGAGTTTGGAGAAAGTGGAACGATTGGAAACACTAGTCCTTGAATGTGACACAATATCTGCTCTGAAATCTTGTATTCAGTCAATGAAGGTGAATATGTTAAAAACTTTTACAAGCTCAGAGTTTTCAGTATTATGTAAATGTTCATGTTTCTGACTGAATGTTTTGCAAACAATACGATTTGTAGGAATGCCCAAGGGTAATGAGCTTACAAGGCAGCGTCATTCGTTTCGTGAAGCCGATTGTAAACTCTCTGGAGTTTCCTGATCTTACGGTCATGGAGTTGGAGGAGCCATCCGATGTATTCAAGATTGAACATTCATCCAATTCAGCCGCTTGTTTGTGTTATGTGGAGGAAAAAGAGGAGAATGAGGAGAGGAAAGTGGTACATATATATATGTACCTTAAAAACAACTATTTCTGGAAGAGCGAAGCCAAAAGTTTCTTCCATGACAGACGTAACACTGATGGAAACTTTCAAGGCAAGAGTGCAATATTAGTGATAGGCGAGGGAAGAAGAGTTGTGGAGGCCTTTCACCAATTATTTGAACTCCTGCAATAGTTCACACTTAGACAATGTATAAAACAGCAGCTGCAAATATGGTCGTTGTTTTAGATTAATAAAATAGAATTTATTTCTCATGTTTATCCAACATGAATGTGAAACATTTAAATTGTGGAATCTTTTATTGCAGAGAAAAAGCGTTGGGATGTTCAAAGTAGCGAAACATTTTTTCTCAGTGGTTGCTTGTTTGGCAATCATTCCTTTTCTTTCTTAATCTAAGCTCAAGGTATTTGAAAAGACCGTATTTTATCTAGTTTTGTCCGATCTATAGTAAGAATGATATATAAATAGTAACTTAAATTAAGCTTAAAGAAACTATAGTTTTGATTTTTGTTTTTTGTTTTTTTTTTTAACTTTTTAATAATTATGTGATAGATATATTGACATTCATTACAGGTATAGCCTATACAGATTATTTACCTATACAGATTATTTTTAATATAATCATTGTTTATTTAATTGTTAATTTTGTAAAATATTTTTTATTTAATTTACTTATAGGTTTTATTATTATTTGATTGAACATTGTTATAATGAAATATAAATCTGTAATCTTTTATTATCAATTTTTCTCTCTCAATTTCATACATACAGTAGATTTTTTATACATATTTTATATAATGTTTTGATAAAATTAAAAATATATTGATTAAAATTCTAATATATATATTTTTTTAATATGTTAGTCAAAGCATATTTTAACAAGTAAAATAACTAGCAATTGCACCTTGGTGTGCTATGGGTACGCCAAAGAATTGTGGAAGGTTAATTGGAAAGATTTTTTTTCTTTCAATTGTGGTGTGGATGAGGTCAATCAGTAGAGAAATATAACCCCAAAGAAATTGCTGATTGGCTTATCAAATATAGCACATTATTTAAATTTCATAGTAGAACTTCCTGCACTTAGATTAAAAGTAAATGGGGCATGATGATATTAAAATAGAGACATAAATTACAAGTTCTTAGACAGTGAGAGGTGAAACATAAATATTTACTTATTTATCTCGAAAGAGATTACATGTTATAAAACATGAAATTTGGGATTGTTGCAACTGTTTGTTCTTGAAAAGGGTAAAGTGGTTGGAAAACTCGTTATGGGAGGGGAAAGAAGTTTTATGCTAGCGAAATGATGCCATTGTACAAACATTGTATTTCGGTTGTTTACAATAAAAATTCAGTTGAAATGGAGCCTGAATGCATTCGATATAGTGTAAGGATAATGAAAAACAATAAATAATTTACAATCATTAATGATCGAAAACAACACATGCATATGTAACAGATTTTGCAGTACCTAAATGGTAAACAAGAAGAAAGGTGCTAAAAAAAAATGAGAATCAAACAAATTGTCAAAATTAAATATGTATTTTATTGAGCATTATAATTGCATAGAGGTTTTGTACCAAGCCTGCAATAATTTTATATACAAATTTGTGTCTCAATATAAAAAATCTGTACAAACATCTTTTTTGATGGAGTCTTTCCAGAGCAGGGAATGCAGAATATAGAAGAGGAATAGTAACAGCTGAATGATACAAATTAGCACTGATATTACAGTAAACCATGCAGCTTGCTTTAATTTTATGTAAAATTGAAATATGTGGTTAAAAGTGAAATGTAGTAAGAATTTCAATGTGAATGAACTAAAACTATATTCATGAGTCTTGTAATTTTGGTTCGACCAATGATCCTAGAACAATTCCTTTGACAGCATTCTCCCTAGATCAGCAAAAATGATAGCTTTAGAACAGGGTATGGAGATCTTTCAAAACATAAAAGCAAGGAGAGTTATCAATGGTGGTTTGTTCTACGGCAACCAATAAATTGCTATTTCTTGAGGAGCACTAACTATAGAATACTGTGATTGATTTTCTATTTTGGTCAGGGCTTGGAGCTTCTCTAGCTTATCTCTGATGCCAGTTCTCTAGCTTTTCTAATTTTTATTATGAAGAAATGAAATATATATGATTTCAATGTAGAGTGTTGTTTTCCATTTTGTCTTACATATTGTTCAAATTCCAGTGACTATAGGTTTTGACCCCCTTATAAAGTTTCAGATTAAACAAAACCTTGTTCCTTCCTCTATATAGAACCAAAATAAATGTGTTTATAGAGTTAGACTAATGGTTTGTAGTTTTGGGTTTTGATGAGCAGGAAATTAGAGCCACAACAGCTTCCATCGAGGCACCACTTATCATTCTCTGTTTCTGATTATGATGCATTTGTCAAGAAGTTAAAGGGTTGTAGTGGTTTACTACTTCTGGAACGTATTGATGCAAATGGCCATTTTTTAACAAGGTAAATGATAATATACATTGGAAAGGGGGATTTCAACTTTCGAGAAAACTCAAGAAGGGAAAATAAAGCAAAACTTTTTCTTTGATGTTGATGGTATGAAGTTCTTATCTTTTTGGAGTTCACAAATTTGCTCTAGATAAATTCCATGGAATTGTCAGTCATAACTTTTTCTTTCATTTTCACATGTTAAAAGAACATAAAATTTTGATGTATACTTAGTTTTGACATGGTGTTGAGAGCCCTAGTACTTTTCCATTGTTCTGTGCAAAATACAATTGATTTGATCAGTTCATGCTTGCATATTATTTAGTGTCTCCCCATATGATGTGTACCATTATGTCCATTGTAATTTTAAGCGACTTATACTGTCTTGCAGGAAATGGCTTGGAAGTTGGTAACTGGTCTCCACTAGTTTGAAAATCTTATAAATTTTCTACTCTTATTATTATATAGCAACTGTGTTATTGGGAAATTGTCTCATGACTTTGTACTTGATTACGCTGTTTCAGCTTGCAACAATGCTTTTATTTTGATAGTTTGAAGATTTTAGCATTCTTAGCTAGATTTTTAGCCTGCCGAGTTTAATCCCTGAACAATCTTTTTGTGTATGGCGTTTCTTATGAAGATTCACATATCTAAAGAGCGATTTTCTTGTAAGTTTGTACTAGATTTTTTGAGTATTTAATTTGAAGACGGTTTCTATATCAGTTAATCGTGTGTGATGAGCTATAAGAGAGTTTGTTATAGTGAGTAGTTTGTGAAAAAGGAGAGAGGGGTATTTGATTAAAGCAAGGATCCACTTGAAGTGAACTGCAACAATGCTTTAATTTTGTTAGTTTGAAGATTTTGGCAATCTTAGCTAGATTTACTTTCTGTTGGTAGTTTACTATTATCAATAAATCATCAACCTGTAGCATCAACGGTAAACTTGTTGCAACTGTTGTGCAATTCTTGTTTGACTGAAACTCGTAGAATATATTTTCTTATATTTACAAACTTTATTTTCTTGCTATACACACTGTTGAAGCGAAACCCCATAAGTCTTTAGTCGTACATACAATATTGTCACCATTCAAGGAGATTATGTCTTTGAGTTTGACATGATGATTCTAGCATATCATAATCAATAGATGGCTTGATATGGGATAATAGCATCCATTGAGTGAAGTGCAGACCCTTGCTGCATCAGTTTTATTGACCATTGATGGTGCTCAATAGTGAATTTACGCCATTTTCTAAGAATTTCTATTTTGAATGTATGCCATTTTAATTGTTGCTTTTTGAGTTTCTTTGATTTTCAAGTAGATTGTAGACATCATCTTGTGCTTTCAATCTTTACCACATTTAATAATGTGTTTATTTGTAATAATCTTTATGTTAGATTTGATCTAGGATTAATAATGTGTTCATTTCTATTAAGCTTCCTTTCTTCTATGACTGCTCCAACTCTATATTTTAGCCCATTTGGGTCAAACTTTTCCGATGGAGGATCTGTTAAAAGTGCAGAAGCAAAAGAAGTGCTATACAGTGATTTTTTCCCCCTTAATAATGTCTTTTTTTGGTAAAAGGTGTAAACATCCATAAATGTATTATAGTAATAACTAATGTACCAAAGTATCCAGAGATACAGAGTGAGCATTTACAAAAAAAGGAGCCTATACCAGGTATTACAATGAAGCTCAGCATTGAAGGAGTAATAAAGCTATCCAACCATAAATAGCTGGTTTAGTGAAGCGGAGGACAGATTGCAGACTCTGAGTGTTTCTTTGTAAATACTGTTGATGAGCACTTTTCTGCGCACCATATTGCTCCAAATTAAACTGCCCCGACCGGCTGTTCGGAATTGCGCCACCGTTACCCTTGCCGGCATATCTCCCTCTCAAAATCATCCCTCTTTCCCCTAACCGCACACTTAGAAAAATCCCCTTACCAAAACCCTAAATTAATTAAAGCTCCATAATCATCAAGGAGACCCCCCACGCAGGATTTAAACTATAAAGCTTCCCTTAAATTAAATCGAAGCCCTGTAATTTTCTCACAACATTTTGCTAAAAGCCCTATTTTTGGACTGAAAATGGCTGCTGACAAAAGCTAACCTTACAGACCGTCAGAATCTCATTGAGCTGCAAATCAATTTTGAGGTTTCTTATTTTTACTGTTTCTTGATGGGATTATAGATGCAAGAGTCTGAAGGAAGCAACAAAGCTTTGCAAGCAATCCACGCTGCCAAAGAGTGAATACCAAAGTCCCTTAAATTTTATTAACTGGCTCTTGAATTGAAGGTGTCTGATGCCAAACCAGAAATTTCTCACTCAGTTCACGAATATCTCTAATAAAAGGTCGAAGGAATTTTTTGCTTTGAGAAAAATTCGAAAGGACTTCTGTAAAACAAATCACATGCCTGATCTGATATTTGTCACCACGTATCACCACTTCTCCGCCCAGACATATAACATTGAGTTCACTGCCTGCGATTTGAAAGCTCTGACAGTCGCCGGATAACCCAGTGGCAGACCGATCAAATCCGCTGATGTGGAAAGTAAATTGGCAATGAGTGGTTAGGATCGTCCCAATCGTCAACTGATGGATGTACACCATTGATAGAAAAAATAAGCTCGATCAACCTCACATAGGAAACGGCTTCGGCGTAAAATAGATATTATAAGTTGAAACTATCAAATTAATCTATTTATAATTTTTTTAACATGATATTAATAAAATCACAAATTAAAATAGACATTAACAAAATAAAAAACTCTAATAAAATTTAACTGACAAAATTGATCTAGATTCTTATAACATTTCCCTCCTTGGAAAGGCCTCTAATGGTTTTACCAAGAATTCTTATATTAAAACATCTTAGGTTTTCACAAATATCTTTCATATCCCCAAGCTTGACATTAATTGAAATAGCTGTAGTTGCTTTGACTTCCTGAATATATCTCTTCGGATCACCATTCACACACAGCTTCCAAAAGCTCATGAATGCAAGAGATTAGCTCATGTAATTGCAGCCTCTCCACCATAGCTAAAAACAAGAAGAAGTTTCCAGCACTCTGATCATTGTAGGAAGGAAAGAACATGAAAGAAAAAGATAAATGGACTGTGTCAATGAACATGATCAAGCCTAAAAGCAAGAAAATTTGAATGTCCACAGGAAAAATTCTGAGTAAACAAAACAAGGATTGAAGCTTCCTTTTAAACTCTGATGGCCAGCAAATTTGTAACCTAATTATCATCCAACATGGGATAAGAGAGACTAAACTTCTAGAAGTTGCCAAAAAGGGTCATAGCTTCAAAACGGATATCATGCAGTTAAAAATATGATTAGAATCTCCTTTGATAATATGAATTCTGATATGGGCCAAAATCACTAGTTTAAGACCAAGAATGAAAGACCAACCCTCGTGTATTTCCTGCCATGTTCAAATTGCTATTTAATGCTAGTGTATTACCTATTTAGAATAGGGATTATTTTGATGATATATATTTTATATATTTTTAATTGGAGTTGTTTATATTTATAATGTGTAGAAATCAATATTTTGTCTTTATCACGTATATTTAATTATATTGAAGTATTGGTGTGAATGGTAGATAGTCATGTATGATTAGTGCACGTGAATTTGTGATTTCTATGAATTTGATATCATTTATAGATTATAATTTTACATATTAATTGTCCATAGTATTTTGTTATGTTTTATAATTGTGATGATCATACTTTGAGATAATATGCACACTATTATATTATTTATGACACTATTGGTATATTTTCATTATTGGACCTAATGTGTGCAATTGAGTGTGTAGAATTTTTACAAGTATATGACCAATGGAAAGTATGTGGAGTAAAAATGATGGATATTACTTCATCATCTTGCTTGTACTAAATGGAAGATTGAGACCTCATCTCATGTGTAGAATATTTTACCTAGCCTTTACAATCTTTTGGGAGAATCTATGGTGTTTATGTAAATGCTTGAGCATATTTTTGTGATTGCTTCATATCTAGTTTGTTTTTCACCAATTTTTGCACTTTTTGGTGAAAGATGGATTTATATGTGGATTTTGATTCATTTCTTTTAACTTAATTTAAAACTTTAAGTCCCTTAGGTGATTCTATTTTAATCTATGAAGTTTTAAATTCAATTTATAATTTTACTTAGCTATATTATTTTAATTTATAATTAAAATGTTATTATAAAAAAATACTTAAAATATATCACATGGTTATTTTAAACCCCTTTCTTGACACTTTTAGTTTTTATAAATTTTAAGATTGAATTAATTATTTTTCTGTGATACAAAACTTTTTCCTTAAGGGATTTTTGAATCAAAATTATAAGTAATCTTTACTTGGATAAGTATGTTATAGATCTATTTTTAGTTTTATTTTTCAAATTTTGGTGAATTTGTTTGTCTTTTCATGGAGTAATTCCTCTATTCTATTGTTGCACCTTTCTAGAGTTCACCACATGCATATAGAATAAGTTTAGGGACTTGGGAGGTGTTGGTTTTTTAATTTTCCCAACCAGTATCTTATGAAATTCTAAAGAATAGTGAATTCAAATGATTAATTGTCTTAAGGGGTTGGCCAATGAGTAGGAAAAGATATAAAAACCTTTTCCTATACAAATTTAGGCTCTACAATGTTGGAAATATGAAAAATAACCCAAATGAAGTTGGCCGCACTTCAAAGAATCAACCATGAAGAATACCATCCACATGAAAAAAGAAGTAGTGCACTATGAGAAAGAAGAGAACTTGACCAAATAATGATCTATGATGAATTGATCTAAATGATTGTGGTGAGGGCTACACCACCCGAAACCCATACAAAAACAATAGATACCAATACAGAGGATGCGAGACAAAAAAAGTAACCAGCTTTCAATTATTTTAAAAAATTAAATTACAGATTCAGAACTTATAATGCTACAACCTCATGGGCTTGATTTATTACAACAAAATCAATTCTGAAAGAAATTCTATTATTTTGAGTCACAATCTGAACTAATGGAGCCACCTTCAACAACCCCTCTTAACCCTTTTTATTTTACCCAATAACCACCTTAGAATGTTATAGAAAATGTAACTTTCCCTTTTGTTTTGGTGCAAGAAGTCCTACCATTTGATTTTTTTCTGAGGAAGATATTTGAATGAAATTCACTTTTTAGTGGGGCAACTTTGGAAGGCCATAACTTTTGATCCGACTATCATATTTTCAATTGTAATATATCGTTGGAAATCTTGTGAAGAGTTCTACAACTATCTTTCATTGGATCTTAAATATTAGAGATTTTGCACCCTATTTTGGGGCTTTGAAGGACAATAATTTTTAGTTTTAAATTTTATTGGAAAAATTATCTGAGATGAAAATTTAATATCTCCCAAATGGTAAAGGATTTTGAGATGATTCTTTCACCAAAAATATTATTTTCCAATTTCACTCCTTGTGGGTCAATTTTTGTGTCCATATGACCTAAATAGTTTGACTTACTAAAAATAGTATGTGACTATTTTTGGTTGTTTCAATCTTCCAACTATCCCAAAAAATCTGTGAGTCTCCATGGACCCCAAGACAACTAAGGAATCTACAAAAAAATGAAAATACAATATTTTTGGGTGATGCAAGATTGCTCTTACACCATTGGATTCTCTTGGATTAGATTTACAAATGTACAAGAGCATTCATTATATAGGAAAGGAAAGGGGTAGTTGGATAACCACCTTGGTTACAGTCATTAAATTCCTAATGCAAAATTATAAATGCATGACTAAAATATTAAATGCCTAGATAACTATATGCCTATTACTGAGATATGATCCCATTAAATACTAGTTTCTAGAATACCACCTAGGAAACTAACTCCTAAGTAAACTTATTAATGATGTGAATAGGTCCTCACTAATATCTAGTTAGAAAATAACCCCCCATAAGTGCATCTTGGGGAGTGTAGTTATTATCCAAATGATGCAAGGATGGGTGTTGAATACTAGGCCATGTTAGGTACCTATGTACAAATTAAAATGCAATCTCTTACAAATGGAGAAAAAGAGAAAACCTCATGGGACAAAACTCCTCCCCAAAAAAGAGATATAATGCAAAATATAATGCTAATCATGTACAAATAATGGAAGTGATGTATGGAGGTCTCAACATAAATACCTCCAAGAGCTACATCCATCACAAGAATACAATAATCAATATCCTCCCCCATAAGAGGGAAATAGTGAGACTATATAGCTCCCCCACAATATGTAATCACTTGCAAAAATGGTAAGTTCTTGAAGACAAAACATGATCCAATGTCGACAAACAACTTGTCTCCCTTTTGGAAGAAACTATGAGATTTGCTAACTAGCCTACCCAGGAATCCAATGATTGAAGGAAAGAAAAACCAAAAATATGAGGGGGAATAAACTATACTCTAAAAATTACAAAGCTATATTCAATTTGAGAATTGAGAAGTACGAAGGAAATGCCTTGGTTATATAGGCCAAGGGGAGAGATAGATGCAACTAGATTATGAAAAGTGTTGGCATCTTATGAGTTGTGACAACTTATGTCATTAAAGGCTCAACCACCTTATCCCTATGTAAAGTTAAGCTAGTGTGAAGAGGACTTTAGTGGAGAATTAGTTAATAATGAACTAGTTAGATAAAATACCCCTTTCATACTAGCACCCCTCTTAAGTGCAACTTAGGGAGAAGTATACAATGCAAAGATGAAAATATGGGTCTTGGCTACTAGGCTTGATGAGGTACCTATGTACATAATAACCTCTTAATGATAAAGAAGGAGAAAACCTAGTGGGAAGAAATTCCTACCCATGAGAGGGTGAATGAAGAAGGTCTAAGTGACCCCCTAGAAGAGATTTTCATCACCCCTAAGAGAGATCGAAGATGAACATACTTGCTCTCAATGAAGGGTTTGGTGAATATATCTAAAACCTGATCTACTATAGGATAGTGTCACAAATCAATGGCCCGCTCCTGAATTAATTCCTAGAGAAAATGCATATGGATCTTTATGTGTTTGGTTCATTGATGATGGACCAAATTCTTCAAGATCTAGATGGTGCTCTAATTATCACAATAGATGATTGATGGATTTTGAAAGGTGATTCCAAGTTGAATGAGGATATGCTAAATTCAAATAGCCTTAGTAGAAGCATTGACAACCCCTTGATACTCAGCCTCAATTGAAGAAAGAGTAATGGCATATTTCTTCTTACTTTCCCAACAAATGGAGTTAGAACCATAGTGCAAACTATAGCTAGATGTGGACTTGTGATTATCAATATCACCAGCCCAATTAGAATTTGTGTATCCAAGTAAGTTTGAACTTGGGCTTACTACATAGTGAATCCCATACCGATGAGTTCCCTAGATATAGTGCAAGATGTATTTGGTAGATTTCAAATGAAGCTCATGTGGTTCTGTCATGAAGTGTGAAACAATGCCAACTTCAAAGGAAATTTTAGGGAAAGTATGATTCAAGTAGATGAGGCTACCAACAAGTTGATGATATAGATTAACATCAACTAGTGGTGTGGACCATTTCTCCTCAAGCTTAACTCTAGGCATAAAGGGAGTCGGTGTAGGCTTACAATCAACCATATGAAAATGTGACAAAAGATCAAGAGCATACATGGGTTGTCCAAGTGAGATCTCAGAAGAAGTCTGAGTGATCTCAATCCCAAGAAAATAGTGCAAGAGACCCAAGTCAATCATGGAAAATATATTATGCAAAGCATTCTTCATAGTTGTGATGATGGATGAAGTGCTCCCAATGACAATTAAATCATCAACATAGAGAGCTAAGAAGAGAAGAGCATCCTCCTGCCACAAGATGTAGACATTTGGATTTGAGTGGAATCTAGAATCTAGAGAACCCAATGGAGAGAAGAAGCTTGACGAAAATCCTCAATGTCAAAATCCTCTAAATCCATTGTGGAGGAAGGAAGAGTATATGATGAGCTAGAAGATATTTCCTCAAAATTCACACTACGCTCAATGAAGAGCTCATGTGTTGTAGGACCCATTAGCCGATATCCTTTGAAACTGTAGTGTAGTAAAATTCATACCCTTACATTTTCACACTTGTTTGGGTCTTCCTTGCTCTATTTATTCCTAGTTTGCATCCACAAGCCCTATGAATTGTATATTTTTCTATCTAATCCCGCCATTCTTCAAAAGATAAATGATAATTTAACGATTATGTCTGAGTGTCCCTAATTTTTGGGTTGGGAATAAAATTCCACATAGGGTGTCTTTGTCCCCTAAAGGTCTTGGGACCCTGATTTTGAAAGCACCTAAATAGGTCTCTTTTTGGAGTATGTGCCCTGAGTTTCATGCCTCATGACTAAGATGCCACATAGGGCATTCATCTTAGTCCTACTTGAGGTGTTTTTGGGATTTAATTTCAAATTTTGGTGGGATTTAGCCACCTTTAATTAATGAATTCATATGTCGACTTGGTGTTATGTAATTTTAGGATATTAAGCATAGATAAGTATAAATACAAGGTTCGTCCTCTCATTTCCATATCAAGCAAGATTACAAGCACTTTAAGCATCCAAGCATTCTAGCATTCAAGAGCAATTCATTAAGAATTTGGAGCCATCATCAAGATTCAAGCATCATATCAAAGATCTTCTTGCATCATGTGTGTTGTTGTGCTAACATTTGTGATGTAGGGTTTTGATTCAAGCAAGCAATTCAAGTATGCATTTATCAAGTCTTCCTTTGATTCAAGATCCATATACATTACAACCATTTCACACAAGTTTGCATACTTTACAAAAAGGTTTTGGTGAGTTGTAGCATTGTATGTTGTTCATTCATCATTTCCCTTCATTATTCTATTTCATTTCAAGGTTTAATTACCAACAAGGGGTTTGACCAAGGAAAACCCTCATTCACTAATAATCAACAAGTTTTTCCTCTCTTGCATGTTTATGATTGAAAATTTAGATTGAAGACTTGAAGATCATTTGAAGTGCAAAGTTGCAAAGTTGCATTGCAAAGTTTCCATCTTGACAGAAACTCACCTACAAGCTAGATCTAGAAGTTTCAGAACCTAAGATCAGAGAAGAAGAAAGTGTAGATGTCAAGCCTCAAGACCATATTCAGAAATTTTAGAAATTCCAAATGGGACTAAGACAACAGTAAGGGCGTATTAGTCCTCCGGAGAGTATTTTTTACAAATTCTTTTAGACCTAGTTCTAACATTTGAACATTTTGCATATGCCCCGAAAAACATCAGCGAGACTAAGACAATAGTAAGGTGGTATTAGACCTCCATAGCACATTTTGGCAGCTTGTTTACATTTCCTAAACCCTCACAACATTTCTAGACTTCCCAGGTACATACATCCTAACTTTCTATTGCATAATTTCATCATTTGCATCCTTCATTTAGCTTGCAATATTAGATTTTGTGAGTTGAATGCTTATTTGTCTTTTCCTAGCATTTCCTTGGTGGTGAACATGTAAAATATTAAATAACCCCCTCCTAGGTCCTCCTTGTTGAGAATTGACTCACTTTGTGAGGTTGATAGTCAATCCAATTAAGACTTGTAGGACATTATTGAATTATTTTTGGTGAAAAGTGGTATTCCATCATCATTTTTCACACCAATTCATTTTGATGAACCCAAACTTATTGAGCATTCATTTTTTGATTTGGAGTTCATTAAATTCCTAGATCTAGGTTGTATTCATTCTTGCATTACATCTTGCATTAGTAAAATTGCATCCAAGGTTTCTCATATTTGTATTAGTGAAATTTCATATAGGTTGCATTTTTTATTTCTTGCATCATTTCATCTCATTCAAAAAATGAAAAGTGCATTGCTTATCATCCTAATTGAATTTAGAAATATTGTTATTGCATTCAATTTTTTTTTAAAAATGCATTCAATTGCTTATCATTAGTTACTTTTTCTTGCATTCACTTGCACATTTTTCTATTTCTAAACATCAACATCTTGAATAGGAAATCTGTTAACACTATTGACAATCCAAAATTTGTTGTTTTTTAGAGAAAAACCTTTGCTAGGACTAAAATTCCCTTCCTAGAATCTTAGTGTCTCTCAGGGTTTTTGATTCAAAATCCTCTGTATTGTTTGCTTCCTATTTTAGTCCCTAAGACTTCAGAATCTCACTAGTAGGACCAAGATGCCATTATTGGCATCTTAGTCTTTGTTGAGTTTGACTTTCTAGTTTTCAGGATCTAAAATTGCTTTTTTGTGCTTCTATTGGTTGCTTTCAGTTTTTTGTTTTAGTTTGCAAAATTGTTGTTTCTTTCATTTCAAGTTTATTTGTTCAAACTTACATCATGGATATGTGTTTCAAAAATCTTTAGATGTCCTTGAAATCTTTGTTAGATGTGTCAAGTTGTGCCTTTGGTAATGAACCTAATGAAATTGAACTTTCCCATGCTCACACAACTCCTAATGCATGTCCTCCTCATAGTGTTGACATCATTGGAGAAGATGATGATAGCATGAACAAGTTCCTAAATGCTTTCCTTAACAACCTTGAAGATAATGTTTCCTTTTATCTATCCATGAAACAACCAAATCCCTCTACAATACCACCTCTTGAGATGTTTGGTTGCTTACATCTTGAAACAAAAGTTGAACCTAAGTTCCCTGCAATAGGTGAACCTACTTCCTCCACACACACAAATGCTCAACCATTTTATGATAACACAGTTACAAACACTCCAATGAATCTAGAAGAAACATACAAAAAGGGATTGATGATCTTGAGTAAAAAAGGATGTGATACAACAATTGAACATGAAATTCATCAAGTTCTATAGAGAATACCAACAAATGAAAACACAAAAGGGTTAGGATATCAAGATCTTGGGCTCAAAACACAAGACCTAGAGAATACCTAAAGCTTCGTCGAGATAGTACAGTAATCTTAAATTCTCCTCCCGACATGAGTGTCCTTCCTAAAGAATAACCAATAACTCATGACAATAACATAGGTAATAGGTGCACCTTAGATAATCTCCCTCCAAGTTCAATCTGAGAAGTTGGTGAATCTAGCAAATGTATGCAACCTTACAACTAAAAAAAAATCCAACCCCCTCGGCCGCCACCTAAAAGTGAAAGAAAATTACAAATCCTTTTCAACCAAGGACTTATTTATTACCACCAGAGAAATATAGGCTAATATTATATCCTAAAGTTGTAAAAGTTTTAATTTTTAAATACCAAAAGACTCTTAGACACAGTAATAATGAGTTTTGTGTATTCAAGATTATATTGAGAAAATACCACTTCAACAAAGATATTTGTTATATGGTGAGTCAGTAGCATATACTTTTCCTCCTCTTCATGTAGTAGTTGTAGAATAGCCTATTCTCAATATCACATGACCCTTCCCATCACTTACCTTGGCTCATTCTTGTCTTGTACTCAGTGGGGGCAAGAGGTAGATAGCCTTGTGGGTATGTGCAGGATCACCATGGAAAAAATAGGCCCTTAAGTGGCAAAAAAATCAAAAAAATCAGAGTTAGGAAACTTGACGTAAAAATTTGAATAAGTTATCTATATTATTTCAAAAATATGTAATAATAGAATCTATAGAAAATTGAATGTAGTTTCTAAACTACTAGGTTTTTAAAATAAAAATAAAAATCTATTTGGTGAAAATTTGAAATTTCAATGCAAGAGTACTTAAATTTAAGGGAAAAAATAAGAAGTAGGTGTTTGTCTGACCACCCTAACCACAATAAAATGATAAAAAAAAATTATAAGATTTTAGATATAAGTAGAGGACTCATGTCTCGATGTGATGCATATTTTTTGATAATTTTTTCCAAGTAAATAATTAATTATGAATTTTTTATTACAAATTTTAAAAAATATAAAAAACTCTTATGTTTGACCACCTTAACTTGGTCAAAACTTCATGAAATTCACTTTTTTTTTTTTAATCCTATAGTATGTAAAGCATAGAATGTGACACATGTTTTGGATTCAAAAAATGTGATACCATTTGAAAGCTATAGATGCTTTTCAATTAGTCTATCAATTAGGACTTTAGTCATAATTTGAATAGAAAATGAATAATAATTACTTATTAAATTCAAAGTAAAGCATAATTTATATTGGTGGAAAGTTGAGAATCTTATTTAAAAACCCTTTTCATTTCATCAGTTTTGGGTAAAAATAAGTCAACCACATACCCATCATATTGCCACTTTTTGGCCCATCATGATCCTGGACATACCCTTGTCCTAGTAATGCGCTTGATGTTGTCCCTCTCGCTACTGATCTGCATTTTGTATATACTAAACAAGATTGGGATGTGAATGACCTACTGGATGGTTGAATCCCATGTGGTTTACTAGTATTTTTCTTTTGTTTAAATCATTTTTTCCTTCCTTTTTTTGTTTGTTTGCATGTGTGTAATGATATCCCCCGTGATGTTCTGTTTGTTATTTCTCTATCTTTGTGACATTCCTCTATTTGTACCTTCATTCTTCTATATGTGATAAGCTTTTTCCTTTACATTGATCTTTTATCTTTGCTTTTAATTTTCATTTTTTTCTTGTGTTTTCCTTTTGGGGATGATGCAAGGCATCGAGACACCCTATGTCTCTTCCATGTTGACCCAAAATATTTTTCATTATATTTTCTTTTCATTTTCATTTTTATCTCGTGTTTTCCTTTTGGGGATGACACAAGGTGTCGAGACACCCTATGTCTCTTCCATGTTGAACCAAAAGGATTTTCTTTGTTTTTTATCTCTTTGTGTCATTCTTCCAATTCTATGTGTATTTGGGGAATGATGACAGTTCCGAGCTCTCTAATATCATTGTAGCAAAGCCGGATCCTGACCATAAATTCATAGATCTCTTATGTGTTTCTAGGGGGCAACCCTCTTTTCCTTTTCCTTTTTCTTTTTCATGTTTTGGATACTTTAAAGTAATTTCTCACAATAGGGTGTTAGCGATTTGTTTAAAGTGGCGGCATACATTAGCATTACTTTTGGCATGATTTTATTTGCATCTGTTTCATGTTCCTTGATATGATTTTATTTCTTTATGAAATGTTTTTTTTCCTCTTGGTGGTATCATTGGGTTTGATTCCCTCCAAGAGTGTGATATTTCCTTGTCCTCTCTTGGAAACATTAGATACAATGTTCCCCAGGATGAGACCTTGCACTTGTCCTTTCTTGGAAACAAGAGGAGACCTTTTGCACTTGTCCCCTCTTGCAAGTATTGGGTATGATGTTCCCCAAGATGAGACCTTGTATTTATCCATTGGAGACATTAAGCATGATGTCCCCTAAGATTAAGACCTCACACAAACTAATAAAAGTCCCTTCGAACATCCCTCTTTCTTATTGCATTTTTTTATTGTACCTTATTAAATTCATGGAGGTATGGCTTTGATATGATCCCTTGGGGCTCACCTAGTGGACGCCTAGCTTCACTAGCCCTTCTGAGCATGCTTTTCTTTCCTTTTTGTGCCTTATTAAAGTCATTGAGGTATGGCTTTGATATGTTCCCCTTGCGGCTAACCTAGTGAACAACTAGCTTCGCTAGTCCTTGTGAGCGTGCATTTTTCCTTCTGTCCTTATCATAGTCATGGGGGTAATGACGTTGATATGGACTGCTTGGGGCACACCTAGTGAACACCTAGCTTCATTAGCCCTTGTGAGCATGCACTTTGTTTTCATAGTGGATAGTGTGTTCCACTTGTAAACCTCTCTTGGACAAACTGCCTAGATCCAGTCCACCGTGTTGGACGACCAATCAAAGTTTTATCCATTGCATTTTTCTTTTCTCTTTTTCCTTTTTCCTTTTTTTTCTTTGATGGCGTATGTTTTCGATTTGATTATGGCTTCATATATCATCTACAAGGATGTTCCTTTGTGCTTATGTTGGTTTTCCATGGGATCTTGATCTTGGGGGCTTGGCCACCCTCTTGATTATTGTCATCCTACCTCACTAAATTTTGTACATTTGAACCCCTCTTGATTGTGTGGTTGGATACTTTAGTGTGAGTTTGAAGCAAGTTCATCCTCTCACGAAAGTGGGGGATAAATGTACTATAGTAAAATGCATTCCCTTGCATTTTCACACTTGTTTGGGCCCGCCTTGCTCTATTATTCCTATTTATGTTTTAATTGGTCCATTTTTCATCCACAAGCCATATGAATTATATTTTTTCTAGCTAGTCCTAACATTCTTCAAAAGATAAATGATAATTTAATGATTATGTCTAACTATCCCTAATTTTTGGATCAAGACTAAAACACCACCTAGGGAATCTTTGTCCCTGATTAGCCTAGTTTATGGTCTATTTTTGGGTAAAATTTATGGTTTATTTGCTAAAGATATTGTGGACCTTGATGTTAAGTGTTGATAATTTTTATGATATTTCCTTAGAACTATTGACATTGGGCTTAATCCTATTTTTGCAAACCTTTAATGTTAATGGCATGTTATATGGACTATCTATATAAATTTTGCATGTGGTTAATGAATGCTATTTAAGGTGGTTATGTAGATATGCAATTATTGTGTGTACTAACATTGCCATGCATATATAATTTAAGGATGCTAAATTGAGGAAGACACCACCAGCTGGGCATTCACCATAATGTCCAACAAGGGAATCATTCAAAGGTAAAAGGAGGAGGACGATGAGAGATTACCCATGAAAACCAAATGTAACCACCTTGTAGTGGTATTTATTGATGTTGAGCAAATGTGCGCATTACTGCAGTGCTAAATCTATGGTTGGACCTGCATGTCTGACTAGATTCCATGCATGCCTAACTGGTGCCCCACTTTCTCTATTTTCCCTAAATGGCATCCTCCTAGTTCATGGAGTTGACTACCCTATTTAGTTGGTAGTATAAATAAGGATAAAATTCTCCTTTTTAGGAGGTTTCACAATCTCATATTATACTTGCATTCTTAGTTTTTAGTAATACAGTTATGCTACTCTTTTGTACTCATGTTTTTTGATGAATAAAATAAAGTTCTAAGTTTGAGCATCTGATTTTTCATTAGTAGCAGAGGATACTCATCCAAGGGGGCCCACTTGGTGAGCAATCCGTTCTTTAGCTTATTTTAGCCTAGCTATTAATTTTTGTTTAGTAATTAGTTAAGAATCTGGCACTGACTATTCCTATAGCCAATAGAATTCCATTTTATGACTGTTCCTACAGCCAAAGCGTACAGAGTAGTTTTCTATTTATTGTTCATATTTTCATTTTTGTCATGCATTTAAAATCTTAGTATGGTTCTTGGTTGATGTTCAACATTTATGTTATACCTTTTCGAGCAATTTACTGTCAACATTGTGTATTTCTTAGCTATAGAATGAAATGGCTACTTTGAGTTCCTTGTGCACATACCATGTTGACCCAATTCAAGTTCACATGCTTGGTTTTACAAGTTAAATGCACCTTCATGCTGATTGAATGACTATTTAGTTTAGATGTCCAATCTCTGAATCATAGCTATAAGAGCTTAGTTGTTAAATCATTGTAGGAGGCCAACATTTTTGGTGTTGTTGTTGGGGATGGTGTCAAACTAGGGAGTTCTTTAGAGTCATTGGTATTTTTCTTGTTGTAGTGTTTCTAGAAGTTTTTCTTACTATACCTTCATTTAGGAAGTAATGACCCACCTTATTCTTTACCAATTCTTTGTGTGAGCTCGCTAATAGTGAGTTCATACCTCATGCATAGAGGAAGGAGAAGGGATGCTTATCAGAGATTCCTTCCTAATAATCCTAATCCATTCCAGCTAGTTGAATATCAAAACCTACTGAGAGAAGAAGAAGAAGAAGATCCACACCCTTTTGCTGATGCATTTCTTGATCTGACTAGCTGTGAAGTTTCCTCTAAAGAGAAAAATCAGCTTGAGAACCCCTTTTCTTTGGAACTAAATCAAATAGGAATGGGTGATGCAAATAGAAATAGACCTAACCAACCAAATTTTCCTCATAGTGGCCAAAAAATGTGAGTGGTCAACTTTTCCTCTCCATGGATTTCCTCTAAGCATCAGGAATAAATGTCTAAGCCTCACTACCAAAAACTCAAAATGTAGAAACATTAGGCTTGACATGGGTCCAAGCCTCCTAAGGAGTCATATATGTCGTAATGCCTTATGAGGCATCTAATTCTAAATATAATTGTCAGAATTGACTACCTCAGCCCAAAATGAAGAATCCATAGACCGTGATTGTATCATACAATTGGTCATCTCCCCTAAATTCTTCTTCTTTCTCTCAGCAACACCATTCTGCTGAGGTGTGTAAGGTACTATAAATTGATGCTGCAAACCATTCTTAGTGCAAAATTCCCTAAAAGATTGATTAATAAATACACCTTACATGCAAGAGATTTGCAAACAAAATGTGCAATATTCCTCAACAAGAAAGAGCTACAAAAGCAAGAGACTTTCAAGAAGATATAAAAGCTCTAGATATTCTTTGAGTAATTAAAATGAGGGTTGAGTGCTTATAAAAGCAAAGCCCTAAATGAGAAAGGGATCAGATCATGACAAGTGTCAACATCACATGAGATGAGACATAATGATCTAATATTAGCTCAACTAATAAAGTATAAAACACTCCAAAGTTTAGCTTAAGTGCATGAGAATAAATTAGACTAATAATCAATTAAAGATTAATTAATTATTAGCTAATGCATGATTACTCTAATAACCCCCTTAAGATGAGCTTAGGGAGTAGCTAAAAACCCTAAAAAGAATGCATGATGGGTCCCAAAAAATAAGGCCAAATAAGGTACCCATGTACAAACAAAAGATCTCTATAATGTGGAGAAACAGAGAAAAACTCATGGGAAAAACTCCACTCCAAAAAGAGATGAAAGCCAAGTGAAGGACTGAAGAATCCTCCAAACAAGGAAAGGTTGTCCCAAAAGATAGGAACAAACGATGAACAAAAAAGAACAACACTGATGCATGATGAAGTTGCAAACAATGTCGAAGAATGAGTGTTGAAATGCTAAAAGAATAACCTTTGATGAAACATCGAATGATCAGGATAAAAAAGACAAGAATCTGTATCAGTGCCCCCAACGACACTACCCGAATCTAATGGAAAATGAAGGAAAACATCAAGAACTCAAAGATACAGATGACACAAGTACTAATAGTCTGAAGAATTGATCATGTGAAAAATGGAAGGTCACCTCCAGAAATAGGAATGCAAGAGTTTGGACATATGGTAAGTGCTCCATCTCACTGACATGCATGGGTAACTAGCCGCTAGATCCACCTAGTACATAGGAACAAATACCATATACATACCTAATCCAATGCGAAACTAAGGAAGCATTAGCACCAACAGTAGAAACCCCCACATAATGCTGACAAGGGAGACATATGACAGGTGCACTAAAACTAAATGCCTGAATGTAGTGCATGATAAAGAACCAAGAACATCTGAATTTCCAGACATGAAAGTACGAGTAGAGATTAAGGGTGTGCAAACCAAGACACACATGCATGAGAGAGGTATGAAGGAAAAACAAAGGAAAACATCAACCCCCATGGCACTTTATATCATAGTGCGAGTATAATAAGCCACAAAGTGATGTGCAAGATCCCATGAAAGATACACCTATTGTGGCACTTTATTTTAGTGCATTTATATAATGAAAAATTCATACAATGGGAGCCCGTAAGGTCCAAAAAAGGAAAACATGTAGAAAATAAAACTTTCTAATAGAGAAAGAGGAAATTGGTACCACCATGATGAAGTACACGAAAAAACATGCGCTTTCAAAAAAAATAGTGCACCCAAAAATGTGTCTGGATGTAGATGATATGGCCCATCAAAGTCTCCAAAACAAGAATTGAACAACAACAACATTGAGAAAATAGAATTCTAGAAAAAACTATATGTCCAAATTGGAAAATACTTGCACCACTGTGAACAACACAAAATTCTACCCCATTTTAAAAAAATGCACTTGAAAAGCCCACCATATGGCCTCTGGAAGTTGAGGTGCAAAATTGAAAATTCCAACAGAGAGGGGCTAAGTAGGGCAAAAAAGAATCTCTTCCAAATTGAGTAAAAATACCTCCAAATGTGGAGGTTAGCCAAATTTAGTGTGCTGGGAAAAAATTTCCTCCAGGTACAATGCATGTGATTTATTTGCAAAAAAAATAATAATTACAAAAAATGCATTTTTTTATTTTAAAAAAAAAATAGCGAAAAAAATTATTGTATTTTTTTATAAAATATATATATTTTTCTTTTCAAAAATAAAATAAAACCATAATATTTTTTGTTGAAAAAAATATTGAAAAAAAAATGTTTAAAAAAATATTAAAAAAACTAGGTCGGGTCCCAAGGGGTCATCACCCTACCAAATGGCAGGGGGGCAGTGCCCCAAGGTACCTGCCACAGGGGGCGGAGCCCGAGGGGATGCTGCCTGCCATAATGGTAGGTGGCAGTACCTTAAGTACCATCCCCACAAAGGGTTTTTTTAATATTTAATTTTTTTAACTTCAAAAAAAGACTACTGCCTTTTTGAAAGGCTTTCATTTTTTTTTCAAATTTGCAGGAAAAAATATTAAAATATTATTTTTATTTTTACCTCAATTTTTCATGTTGGGGAGGCCATATGGCTTCCCTAGCAATTTTTTTTCCTTAGAAACTCTTAACTCGGATTTTGGTGATTTGTTAGGTGATCTTAAGGTTTTTGGACCTTCTAAGCACAATGGAAACTTCTGTTTTGGCTCAAAATGTACCAAAAATGCAACTACCCTCTAGATCTAAAAAAAACCACTTCAAAACCTTGTAGATATGGCGTCAAGAATCGAAATCAAGTGAAACAAAAGCCAAATTTGAATTTCTTGATAGCTCTGGATCCAACAGTGAGGTCCTTTTCACACAAAAATGCTCAAAAAATTCCCACCTTCAAAATTTGCAAAAAACAAAGGGGATTTAGCTTTGAAGCCTACAACCCTTATTGAAGAAAAAAAACCTCATAAATCGAGAAGGGGTTTTCTAAATCCACGCTCTTATACCATGTAATAATTGTGAAACAAGCACAAAACCATGACCCACATGATCAAACAACAAACAAATACACTTTCCATGCAAGAGATCTGCAAACAATATGTGTAATATTCCTCAACAAGAAAAAGGAAACATCACTTCAGAAAATTCTTTGTGTACCTAGTAAATTTTCTAATGAAATAAACTATAGGTCTGAAAAGAGTATTTGAACACCTTTCCAACACCTATTTGTTTGCAAAAAATGAAGTATGTATGCAAAAGTTATGTCCCTGGGAGTGCAAAAACAAGTTTTGAATTTGAATGGAAATAAATGTAGAAAAATAGAAAAATTAGGAGAAATCGCCTTCATCACTAGATCGGGCCTGAAATGAGCTTTCCAGCGATATTTTGTTTTTGAAAAAATGAGTTCGTATGCAAAAGTTATGGCCAAAATACCTAAACTGCTCCAAAAGGGTTTGGGGGTTAAGCCTGGTGGTTAGGCTAGCCACTAGCATTAACCACTGGCAGTTAACTGATGGCGGTGACTGCGCATGTTTTTTTACTTTTTTCTTGGATTTCATGTCGTACAAGGCTGTATGACCCAAAAATGAAAATATTTAGAGCCTGGAGTCACAGTGTCTAATTTCAACGATTTGATAGTTGATTTTGGAGTTTTGGGGTGCTTTGAACGTGATGGAGAGGTTCGTTTGGGCTCAAAACTCTCCAAAACTGTAGGTACACTCTGGATCTGGAAACCCTCATAAACTTCAAACCCTCACAGATATAACTTCGTGAATCAAAATTTGACAAAACAAAGGTCAATCTTGACTAATTCAAGTGTTCCGGACGAAATGGTGAGGTCCAATTTGACTCAAGATGCACAAAAATGTCACTTTCAAGATAGGATCCCACAAAAAATGAACAGGAAATGATAGATTTGAAACTTTGATACCATGTTGAACTTGAGAAATGCAACGTCACAAAACCTAGTGAACACTTGCAAGCAAAATAGCCTGTTGTGTAGAAGAGATAACAAAACACAAGAATAGTGCTCTACTTGTCGTGAAACAAAAACAAGAATTGAATAATTATAAAGAGATCAATCCTTATGAAAGGAGATCAAAACCCTGAAGGTTATTAATTAATAATTATTAAGGGGCCTAAGTTTAGCTTAAGTGAAATTAAAGTAATAATGACTTAAATAATTAATCAATATGATTAAATTAATTAAGTAATTACCTATTATTCTAACAGTGCTGGGGGGTTTTACATTTAACTCTTAAACAATTTTGTAAAAGACACTTATTCCCATGAATTTCCAAAGAGAAAATAGATATTATGATTACCCAACCAACTTTGAATGGTTTCCTTGTTTCATTTAATTTCTTCAATCCCTCTCTCTACAATTCATCCTCTTTACTGGCTTAAAAATAAATTCCAAAATAATTACGCCATCTCTTTCTTTACATTCCCTTAGGAAAGCACTCATTCATCCCCCTTTATTTTATTCTTCTACACCATGACTTCTCATTGAAATTAATCTACTTTACTCAACTTCATTATTTACTCCCTGTTACTATAGAATAGCTTTCTTCTCAATTCTCACATGTATCAAGGAATGTAATTGTTGTGAGAATAATAAAAACTCCCCACTTTACATTAAATCATACAATTAATTCCCATTCTTCAACTATGTGGATTTTTTAAGAATAATTTTTTAAAAATTTATCACAACAAAAATAAATTCAAGTCTTTTAAAATTTACACCATCACTCCAAATAATTTTTAATTTAGAAAGAATATAACTCTTATCTTTAGGCTAGTAACAAAGAGGTTGACATATTCAAAAGTGAGTGCTATATTCAAACAACATTATACCAATTCATTAGATCATATGTCAATCAAAATGCGTATGATGACCAAAACATTCAAGAAAAGGTCAAAATTTTGAACTATATAATTGAAGAGATTGGTGAAAATGCATACAACCATGGACATCTAAACATGAAAAGATAAGAAATAAATTGCAATAGGATTTCCATCACTAAAATCATAGGTAAACCTAGTGATGTGTATGAATTCAATTCTTGAACACGTGGTATAGCTTTCCTATCCAACTCGTTCTATAACCCTCTCCCCAATGATGCTCTTCCTCCTTGACTAGGAGGGGGAACCAACCAGGTGGGACCCCTAACTCGATTGGCTAAAGCATCTTGTTACATGTAAGAGGTCATGAGGTCTAGTCTCCCCCATCCTCGTGGTATCAAAGGGCGTTTCGTGCCAACATCACTAATCATGTAAAAAAAAATTACCAACTACACTGCAATTTTTATGGGGGGCTACTCAATTCCTATAGTCTAAAAATAAAATAGAAAAAAAAAAGAATAGGGGGAACTAACCTATCTTGAATCCACCTCATTCAATGTCAAGGTATTTAGTTCATCAAAATTATAATCACATTTACATTTAAATAAACATAATTCCAATCGATAATCAATTCATAAGAGTTAATGACATGGTAATTCCAAATTCATTTCTCATGAATACACAAAAAATAATTATTTCATAGAAATCATATTTATTTCAAAAATTCATAAGAAAATCATATCCGCAAATGCATCATCCAATATTAGAATTTAAGTATTTATTTTATACATAAAAAAAAAAAAACCTTGTTTTGAAAATAAGATGTAACACTATGAAATTTTAAAAACATTTCATCATGTAAAATTTATTTGCTTATGATTTACATTTACATGTAATAGTAGATAGATTGAAGTGATTTTGAAATTTATTTATAGTTTTCTATTTAATGTTGATCCATATCTTATCAATAAGATAATATTTACAAGTATGTGCACTTAATTATAAATATTAACAAAAATATACAATGTTTATTACATTTGACCAAAATACTATTATTTTATCTAAAAATAAATAAAAAAATCATAAAACAAATACCCACTCAAATTCAAAACTACAAATGAACAACATACTATTGATTCTCAATAAAAAAAAATAAATATAATTAATTAAGAATTTTTAAATTCATTGTCTTTAATTACAAAATGCAAAAGCACGAGAACCAAACCTTTGAATAACTAATATTCCATACAACATTACACGCGTAATACATAATTAGTACAAGGAATAAAGAAATGATTAATGCTTTGAAATTTTGAACTTACTAAGAAGAAATGCTTTAATATCTGTGGGAACGATGACAAATGCAAGATGTAACGTCACTCACTTTCCGACGTCAACATTGATCAAATATATTTAATTTTATTAGAAATAATTTTTTTATTAAAAATTATCATACAATTCGTTCGCTCTTAAGTCAGGGAAAATTGCAAGCATAAAAAAATAATATTATATCTTGATAAAAAAATCCCTTCTTCAAAGGTATTAAAATTATTTTTTTGGATAATATTTTATTTTAATAATATTTTAGAAATCTTCTATAAATAGTGTTCCTCTCTCGTTCAACACTATATTTATACCTTCGTGCTTTCTTAGAAAGTATAAATTTTTAATCAAATTTTATTAATACAAGTTTCCATACAATGTAAGTAAAAATTTCAATGATTTAAAAATAATAATAATAATTTAGACTTGATCAAGATATTTTTTTTTTACAATTAAAAGATTTAGGTTTTATTAATTAGAGTTGACTTCTTTATTTTCGTTTATAAGACATTTAATAATTCTTTTTTATTTTTTGGTTAGCTATAATCATTACAATATATGGGTCTTTCAAATGAATTAAATATATGTAAAAATGAGGAAGATGATATGTGAGATTAAAGCATGAAAAAATAATTATAATCCATGTATTAGTCAAAAGAATATATGAATATATTTATTGGTGTATATATATGAGTTTGTATAATTTATTATAATTTGGTTTATACTTTGTTGATATCTAAGTTTTCCCTTTTCATTGCATCATATCAAGGTCTACTACATATAACTAAATACTAAACCTTAGAGTTTAGTAATTTTTCTCCCGTGCTTCCATTATGTGTATTTTTTTAATAATAAAACATTTAAAATTTATCACAACAAAAATAAATTCATGTTTTAAAAATTTGGACCATCACTCCAAATAGTTGTTAATTTTGAAATAATATAACTCTTATCTCTAAGATAGTGACAACAAGTTTTACATCTTCAAAATTGGGTGTTATTTGAACAACATTTTACCGATTCATTAGATCATATGTTGATCAAAATACATATGATGACCAAAACACTCAAAAAAATGCGAAAATATTGAACTATATAATTGAAGAGAGTGATGAGAATGCATAGAATCATGCACATATAAGTATGAAAAGACAATAAATAACTTACAATAGGAATGACATCACTAAAATCATAGGTAAACCTAGTGATGTGTATGGATAAACTTCTTGAACACATGGTATAACTTTCCCATCCAACTCGATCTATAGCTGTCTCCCTAATGATGCTCTCCCTCCTTGACTAGGAGGGAGAACTAACCTATATTGTATCCACCTCATTTAGTGTCAAGGTATTTAATTCATCATAATTATAATCACATTTGCAATTAAACAAACACAATTATAATTGATAATCAATTCATGAGAGTTAAGGACATATTAAGTCGACCTTCACTTCATTCATCACTCAAAATTTAGCATTTATATTCCACATTCACATAAATACACACAAAATGATTATTTCATAGAAATTATATTTTTTTCAAAACATCATAACAAAATCATATCTTCAAATGCATTCATTCTATACCAAAATTTAAGTGTTTAAAGTGTTTAATGTATGCCAAAAGGAAACTTATTTCAAAAATATGATGTACCACGATGAAAGTTTAGAAGGATTTCATTATATGAGATTTTATCTACTAATGATTAACATTTAAATGAAATTGTAGCTAGATTGTTGTGATTTTGAAATGTATTTCTAGTTTTCTATTTAATGTAAATTCGTACAAGAAATAAATAAATGCAAGATGTCACATCACTCGCTTGCCCACGTCAACTTTGATCAAATATCTCCGCTTGTTCTCACCGACATACACCAAATATTCTACGAACAATTGTCTCGGCCTCGCCACTAGATAACACCTCTACTTTGAAATTTCTTTCAATTTCAGAACGTCGTTTTATGCATCACTCTCCACGACCCCCCCAAAGCCATACAAACCATCTTTCCTCCTTTTAAACTCTAGCGCTATGGGGTTCTGTTTAGACAAAGTATGAATGTTAGATGCTTAGTTTTGGAATTATGCTCTTTGAAACATTTGAATTCGTCTGTCAGTAAGCTTTTGTTATATATTTTTTTATTAATAATGAGATTAACAAAGCTAAATAATTTCACTCTTCAATTTAACATAATAAATATTATCATATTGATTAAGTATTTAATATAATAAAATAATATTATTAAAAATTATTGTACAATTCATTAACTTTTAAGTCAGGTAAAATGACAAGCATAAAAAAAAAATGTGTCTATGTCTTGACCTAAAAAAATCTCTACTTCAAACATAGAAAAAATATTTTTTGGGTGATATTTTATTTTAATAATATTTCAAAAGTCTTTTACAAATGACATTCTTCCTTGTGAATTGTTCAACACTATATTTATGCCTTCATTCTTGCTTAGAAAGTAGATTTTTTTAATCAAATTCTATTAATACAAGATTCCATACAAAGTAGGTAAAGATTTCAATGATATTTTATTAATTTTTAATTTAGACTTGATCAAGATAATTTTTTAGTATAAAAAGATTTAGGTTTTTTAGTTAGAGTTGACTTCTTTTATTTTCATTTACAATACATTTAATAATTTTTTTTTGGTTAATTATAGTCATTACAATATATGGATCTTTTAAATGAATTAAATATATGTAAAAATAAAGAAGATGATAAGTGAGATTAAAGCTTGAAAAAATAATTATAATCTATGTATAAGTAAAAAAATTATGAATATATGATTTTCTGTATTTAATAGTGCATATATATGAGTTTGTATAATTTTTTATAATCTAGTTTATACTTATTTGATATCTTTGCTCCCCCTTTTCATTGCATCATACCAAGGTCTACTACATATAAGCAAATACCAAACCTTAGAATTTAGTCAACTTTTTTCTATCAACAACTCTTTAGATGATTTAGAATATAGATCCATTCTTTATAGTGAATATTATCATCTTGCAATAACTTGAACCTAAAAAATATTATTTGACTCTAAAATTATACTTAATAATCCCTTAAAATCATCATTTTTAGAAGTACTTTCACTTACCTTAAAAATATACTAAGCAAAATAGAAAATCATATAGTAAAAGTACAAGAAAACTTATTTTTTTACCTTTCATGAACTCTGACATCTCTTTAAGAACAAAAAATATACAAAGGAGACAAGAATGAAATGTAGTCATCATTCATATAAAATAACTACAAGTGGGTATCACTATAAATTGGGTAAACGATGTTGAATTTTTTACAGTTCTTAAAATAGATCTAGTATATAGTATTGATATTTGTTCCCTCTCTAGTATATTAATTCACAAATTTAAAACTTATCTTATGCACAAATTCTAAAATGATGATATTGATGGATTAGTGATATTTATCGCGTATTTTATAAAATATGAACCACCAAAAAGGTTGGAAAGGGATAGATATGTGAAATCCAAATATGGAAGTAATGAATTTATTTAAGTGATTATAAATTTCTATTAAATGAAAAAAGATTGTATATTCTCGCCTTAATATACACCTTACCTTACCACGTAATCAAAGAAAATCCCTTGAAATCTACTAGATCAATCACCAAGAAATGGCCTAAGAGACATCAAAAGTTGGAGATTCAATTATTATATATAATAAAGATGTGGGTCATCCTCACTTTTGTACTAGTGGAATTACATGAAAATGCATTCAATTAAAATTAAAAACTATTTTTGGGTAGGAAAAAATAATTGAGTAATTATAAGATCAAATCGAGTCATTAATTGAATTTTAGAATGAGTAGGGAGGTATGTTGGTGTAGAGTTAACTATTTTCTTAGTTGGCGAGTTGGTAACCACTTGCTTAGTGGGGAAGGTGGTAGTTATAGATTGTTATGAATTTTGAACAAAACTTTCCCAAAATTAATGAATTTTATTTGCTCAAAATTCATTTATATACACCTCATTTTCACATTAAAAAACATCCTTTATTACCCTACAATTCACATTTATGTGTTATTTCTATTTCACTCAAGCTAATTTCCTTGGTCATTTCTCCATGGTAGCATTCCTTGATGTGAATGAAAATGGATTCAATTTGTTTATACATTACATTGAAGGGAATTTTGACATGAAGATTACAAATTAGTGACGAGTTCTTCAGCTTCAAGGTAAAATTCTAAAGTATTTGCAAGCTTTAGGATTTTGAAATTGAACTTGGCCTTGATAAAAAGGTGTTTCCCTTGTATGCAAAGGGTGACCTCATTTGTTGTAAGAAAATTTGGAGAGTGAAATCATTTTGGTCACATAATCCCTTAGTCACATGGATTTTTAGTCCTTGGTCACAACTAACCCAAGGGGTCTTAAATCCATTTCATTTTTCCCTTAATTTGGTGTAAAAAATATAACCATTCACTTTGGTAATAATTTCATGAAAATCATATTAAAAAAGTAATGCAACTTTAGGCATATTGGCAAAAATTAAAATTGACATAGCTTTCAATTGGGAACTCAAAATTGAGTATCATTTATTGGAAGTGGTTATTTTTTCATGCCTAAACAATTTGAAACAATTTCACAATAGTATTATAAAGTGTCATTTTCCACTCCAATAGGACTTGCCTATGCACTATAATTATAAAGTGTCAAATTTTGGGGAGCTCTCTACTACTGAATCAAGGGGAGTGTATTTTTGTTGTGTTTCTTTAACTTCCTATGGAATATTTACATTCTAAGATAAATCGATGGGTTTTTCACTCAAGTGCTTCTGATATTATGTCTCCTTACTTAAATTTTTTCATGTGATTCTATCATTTAGACACCTGAAATATATCAAAGTCGGTGACAATTTAATGATTGGATGCATTTATTCAATACTTATCCTCCAAAAAAATGGTAAAAATTAGGCTTTAGAATACATAATTTGGAAAATTAGAAGCTTAATTAAGTCCAATAAACTAGGGGGGAAAAACATAATGGGAAATTGTAAGTGTATACAATTTTCTACACTACAATTTTTATAAGAACTAAGCAAGGATTCTATAGAACCAAAATATAATAAATTGGAGCATAATTAAGTGATTCATTGCATTTTAGGGTTTCCAAAAAAAATATCAAGGATGCCAAAACCTAATTTTTGGAAGATTTTTTTCATAAAGTGAAAGTTAGGAACTAGTAAGTTACAATAAGAACTTTAGAGTATTTGGACATTATTTGTGTGACTTATTACAAAATTAAACTTTTTAAAAATTCCTCAAAACAAAATGTAGCCAAAGAAAAATGAAAAATTAGAAGAATTGGACTAAGAAGTAGAAGAAAAAGGACAAGAGAATGAAAAGCAATAAGAAAAAGAGAAGAACAAGAGAAAGAGAATAAAATGAGAAATACCTTTAGAGAATTGTCAGTTTCTTTCTTTTCAAGGGTCACATATATATATATATGATTCTATAAATGATATCATATTATGGAAACATAAATCTTGTTT
Organism: Sequoia sempervirens; assembly: GCA_007258455.2. Classification (NCBI taxonomy): domain Eukaryota; kingdom Viridiplantae; phylum Streptophyta; class Pinopsida; order Cupressales; family Cupressaceae; genus Sequoia; species Sequoia sempervirens. Next base: position 38,016 of record VDFB02290986.1, read on the forward strand.
GCATCTTTACTTGCATATATAATTTTAATATTAATATGTTTGTAGGAGCTCTTTAGATCTACATGACTAGTAAGCTAGTGTATGGATTTTTTAGTAACAAAACTTTTGAATATCCTTCTATAATAGATCTATAGGAATATACATTCCTTAAATATATAACATCTAAAGTGTAAAAAAGTACTCTATTTGTAGCCTACAATTGCATGTAGTTTGATCATAAGTCTTACCTTATCACTCTAAACAAACATTAATTGTGAGGTTTGTAATCTAAGGTGTGTATGCTAGAATAGAAAAGTACAATTTGAAACATCAACAAAAATATGTAAGATTTATTCCATTTGACCAAAATACTATTAATTTATCTAGAAATAACTTAAAAGATAGTAAATAAGTACCAACTCAAATTCTAGAAGAGAAATCAGCAACATACTAGTAATGCTCAATAATAAAAAGATTATAATTAATTAAGAATTTTTAAATACATTGCCTTTAATGAAAAAATGTAAAATCAAGAGAACCAAACCTTTGTTTAACTAATATTCCATGCATCATTATACATAAACTAGCAATCGCATCTTTGTGTGCAATGGCTACGTCAAAGAGTTATGGAAGGTTAATTAGGATAAAAAATGATTTTTTTTTTTTTTGCAATTTGTGGTGTACATAACGTCAGTAAGTAAAGAGAGATATAGGGTAGATAGATGGAGAAAGGTGGAGAGATAATGAGATAGAGATAAAGGGAGATATGGAAGAAGAAATATGGAGAGATAGAAATAAAGAGGCAAAGAGATATTGGTATAAGAGGTTTAGGAAGAAGGAGAGGGAGAGAGCTATGGATGGATAAAGAGGATACACCCAAACTCTATGCAAATTACTACATGGAAGATGCATGCACTAAATTTCACCACATCAAAATAATGTTCATGTTCATGCTCATCACAATTTATGAAGATGACTCTAAAAATCAGGGTTTTTTTCAATTTATATGGATATTATATCTTTATTTTGTCTTGAGTTTTTCACATCCAAACCTAGGTGATTGAATACTTTTCCTTTTTCTTCTTACATTGCCTCTCATATACTATTCAACATTGACTAGTCATGACAAGTTGTGAACTGAAATAACTATAATATAAACATTAAAACACAGAAGAAAATAAAACTATATATATATACACACACACACCTCATCAAACAAAATTCTATCAAATTGAAAAATAATATAGTTTTATTCTTGAGAAATAATATCATATGCTGTTTAAACATGCATTTAAAAAAAAAAATTAAAAGGAAAAAAAATGATTTTATTTGCGAGAAAATTATGTTTTCTATAGTCGTGCAATGACATAAGTTACTGATAACAACCAATCACCTATTATGAAAGGTTTACCGAAAGTACCAAGTAGAATATTTCCAGCCACATCTTCATTAAAAACATTGATGCTTGTGATATCTCATATAATCTTGAACTCCCAAGTCAAATGTTGAAGCATGAAACAATACTGTAGAAACAAATTTTAAATCAAATACTATGCTAGGGGAGAGGGGCCCATAGTGGAGTGATGCTCAATAGTGGGGATAGAAGTAGTCCTCAATGGACCCCATAGTGGAGCACCTTAATATCCAATTGCAAAACACTTTTTATCCATAAAGTACACAATTTGAAAAATCATTTGATGCCACATCAACACAGTAATAAAACATGACTTAATGCACCACTATCACTCTCACTTTCTTTTTTAGGAATTTTTGGATACCTCAACAAAAAGCATGCTAATGTGGCATCATATTTGATGATGTGGCCCTAAAACGAAATATAGAAGAACGTGAGTCTCCAAATAAATTTCTATACAAAATTGGGAGTGATTTGGAATTTCCGTGTAGAAAATTGAGAAACACGAAGTTAGGGTGCTCCACTATGGGCCCCTCTCCCCTAATCCCCATTAGTAATACTATAAGGAATAAGACCTCAAATTAAGAATAGTTAGCAATACCGACCAAGCTAATAGTTCACTCATCAAAAGTCCCTTGAAAGATGAAACACAAATTATTTGCAAATGCAGACGGACAATCAGATAACAAGGAAATGTTTCAGGTGATGTTCCCAAAAGGAAATATATTAGTGTATAAAAAATTGTTAATTATTATACTTCTTGTGCTTCCCCAAGCATAGGCATTCCAGTGACATTTCAGAATCTTGCAACATAAATGGAAACATATTGAAACAATGGGGATTGTGCATAGGGATACAAAAACAAACGAAAATAGACAATTTTGAATCATCTTGCAGAACAACTCTATAGAGACTAGGATATCACTCATTGAGCATTTAGCATGCACATTGCATGTTATGATATAGTCATGAGATAAGAAAGTGAGCAATATTTCTATGGGATATGAAAGTATTCATAGTTAATCCCACACATAATGCCAAATCTTGTTCCACAATTGAACCTGATGCAAATCCATGAGGGTAATAGTTAACACAATCCAAGTAGATAGAATCCTAGAAGATGGGGGGCAGATGGGAACAACTCAATTGTTGTAAAAAATTAATCAACAACCTACACATCATAGCATGACATATTCTTTTATTCATGCTTTTATTTTAGCTTTTATTCAAAGTAAAGAGTGTTGGGATTAAGGTGTCTCAACCTTAGAGTCTCAACATGGTGAATTATTTTTAATTAATTATTGCATAATTATTTTTTATCATAAATTATTAACTTCCTAAGTTGTCATTGATCTTTGTGGGACCTCTTTGTGAGGTGGCATCCTACATGGTAGGTGGTGAGATGGCATAATCCCTATTTTTTAGGAAGTTGGATCTCACTTGGAAGATACTATTTTTTGGGGGAGATGTTGACTTATATTTCCATTTTGAAGTGGATATTGATTTGGAAATTTCCTTTGTTGACTAAAGAGTTTTTGTTTGCAAATTCTATTATGGATTGGAGTTGTATTTTAGCAGTTGACATTTATGGTGGAGTTCATGTTTGTTAAGTGGTGTGAGGTAAAGAAAGCACCTATTCTTGGTTATTGCAGTTTCTATGTTGAACTTACATTGTATTTGGCAAGATGACCGTTATAGATTAGATAGGTGTTGTTGCTTTTGGAAGTTGCTATGTGCAACGTTTCATGGATTAGAAAGTTATTATTTTTTGACACAACATACCTCTTGGGATTTGAAGTTGGTTTTGGAAACCATGGGAGCCTTCCTTATCATGTTGAGCTCTATTTATATGTTGGTGCCTTAGCAAATTTTATGAGACAGGGTGAAGATTTTCAGAGATGCTATTATGCTGCCGAAATTATTTCAGAATCCTATAATAGTGTGAAAACTCTTGAAGAGAATAGCTTTGAGATTATATTGTAATTGTTGTTGTTGCTAATTAATACAATTGAGCTGAGTGTTTGGAGTGTGGGTTTTTTCCCGAAAGGGTTTTCCCACGTATATGCTATGTTATGAGTTTATTCTATTTTGAATATCTATTTATGTGTTTTTAGATGTGCATCTGAATCTATAAATGTAATTGGTTTAGAATTATTGCAACTCTCCCCTGATAGATTCAGTGTAGGAAACTATTTCAGCCACCTGTGTTTCCTTTCAAAAAGTTCATTCCAACATTTATCTCCTTTTCAAATTAAATCATCATCCTTGATTACTTTGGATAGGAGTTGGCATGTTTAGAGAAATAGTACTAGTCATAGAGCTGTCTGACTCTAGCATGTGGGTGGAAGTGCAGTTTTGGTGCGGTTGTGGTGGAGATAGTCATAGCGGTCAAGGAGTCTGAGATTGTTAAGGCAAAGTGCATCCCTTGTATTTTTCAAACTCCATAAGTATTATCCTCTTCACTGCTATCTTTGTATTGTTGTAATGCTCCCCATGTTCAACCTCTGACTCTTGATTTGTGCCTTCTAAATCTTTGGCCTTCATCTATTTTTGCCATTTAGTTTCCTTGATCCAAAGTTGAGAAAATTATTGTTTAAAATCTAATCATTTCTAAAAGATTTCTTTGCTTCAAAATTTATCCAAGTCTGGTTTAAACTCGAATCATTTCTAAAATCTTCCTCAGTTCAAAAATTTGCCAACTATGTTTTTAACTTTGAATCATTCCTCAAAGCCTCCTCAAATCCCTTCTTGGATATCTCTGCTTGTTCCCTAAAACCCTTTGGATATGCCTCCTTTGTATGTAGTTGGTTCTTGAGTGCTCGATCACCATTTCCCCTAGTCCTAATTCTCAACCATGACTTGGAAACAGGTTATGTTCACCTCGTCCAAATGTCTATGTACTTCATAATCCTGCACAAGCTAATAATTATGTATCTTCACACCAGTGCTTCTCAGGATTTGGGATATTATCATTATCCTAACAAAATTTTCCCACTATGCAAAATAGGAAACTCAAATCTCATTCACCATTTCCTTGTGCAACTCTGCCCATGCACCAAGGCTTGACCTTTTCTTTCCTCTCAAAAAAGAGGTTTCGGCAGAGCACCAACTACTATTGGTTCAATCTTTTCCTCTGATTCTGGTGCTCTAGATGACTCACCTATATGGTCTTCTCTCTGCACTATAGTGTCCAACTCAATGATAAAACTCTCATCACCCTCCAGTAGTGAGTCAACACCATCTTTAGATGATATCCTGGAGGAATTATCTCCTTTCATAATGTCCTTGTGTAGCTGTATTAAATACTTAATGCCCTTTGCTCCTACTCTGCTATATATGATCAATAATGGACTCATCCCTCCGAGTGTCTTCATGCTCATCCAAATCCATGTCAATTGCAAATGCCTGGAAGAAAATTCTAGGTTTGACTGTGGTACTCATACTGTTGAGCATCCTCATGCTCTCCTAAATCCATGTCAATGGAAATTGCCTTTGAAGAAAACTTGGGTTAATAACTTACCTTATCAATATCCATATGACTGATAATGGCAGCTCCAGCTATCTCTGCAAACTCAAAAAGCACATTCAGAACCCCCATTGGTATTCCCGCCTATTAGGCAAGCATTCACCTCTTTAGCCTAAGCTGAGATAAACATATTCATTTTCTTTGTTAATTGATTGGCATTGACAGAAGATATCAATATTGATACCTCCTTCCCCAATTGTGTATTGTAAAGCACTGTTAAGGGAGTCTGTTCTGCTGACTTAATAAAGATTGTGCATCCATAGGCCAAAGTAGGACTAATTTTGTAGACAAGCATGGAGAGGGGATAATTCCATGGTAATATCTGACCAACAACACCAATGGGCTCATGCAAAGTATATGCCTGATATTTCCTGTTCATCTTTAATGTTAATCCATGAATTTTATCCGCATATCCTACAATTACAACCAGCCCACCATTAACACAAACACGAAGCTTCTTTGGAGGGTACTGTAATTTTACCAGCATAATAGCAGAGCGCCTTGACACAATTAGGAATATCCCCTACACGAGACACTTCCAATGGCTTTCCATTGTCCAGGGTCTCCAAGCGCGCTAGCTCCTTCATATGTTGTTCCACTATAGCTTGATCTCTGTGTTGTGCTTATAAACAATCTATGACTACATTTTATCACACTGTCAACCAGACCTTCTCGATGTTTATAAACCGTTGATTGACAAATTGAGCTCTAAAAGCTCAAATAGCTCAAATAGGGACACACTTTCCACGTAAATATATAATTAGTACAATGAATAAACAAATGATTAATGCTTTGAAATTTTTTCATCTTACTATAAAGAAATGCTTTAATATCTTTGGGAACGGTGACCAATACATGATGTCACATAACTCACTTTCCCACGTCAACCTTGATCAAGTATCTCCGCTTGTTCTCACCGACATACACCAAATATTTTATGAATGTCGTTTTATACTCACTGTCCACGAGTAGGTCTCGCCAAGCCATACATTTTGATGCACCTAGGAGCTTGTGCTATAAACCAAATCAACCAAACAATGAGAAGCAACCAGAATGAAGCTATTTCACCATTCATGTGAATGAGATAATCTGAAATGTACAAAGGGCCCTGTATAAATAAGCAGGGAAAGATACAAGAAACATGTGGAGAAACTGGAGAAGAGATCACGGGAAACATGCCTGCAACAGGTGACTACCCTCCATCAATGTACAGACCAAAAAAATTTAAATGCAGCTACTTTAATAAATGCTAAGTAGGACTTAAGCATATATAGGTAAGAAATGTGCATTCCAACACCCCCCCTTAAGTGAAACTTAGGGAGAAATATGTAGGAGATGCAAAGAGTGAATAAAAAAATGTAGTATGAGATGCATCATTATGGGTCCTAGCAATAAAGCCTTGTTAGGTACCCATGTACAACTACAATGCAATTCTCTCACAACCGGAGAAAAGGAGAAAAACCCTATGGGAGAAAACTCCTCTCCAAAAGAGAGATCAAATGAAAAGTGAAAGGAAGGAGGACTCCTCAAGACCCCCCAAGGACAACTTCCTTCACCCCTAACATTGATCGCAACTGAAGATAGCGAGGAGATGCCAAAGGTTTAGTGAAGATGTCAGCAACTTGTTGCTCTGTAGGAAAATACTCCAAAGTAAGAACACCATCCTGAATGAGCTGCTGAATGAAGTGCATGTGGATTTCAATATGCTTAGTGTGTTGATGCTCCACTAGATTGCGAGAAATATGTATAGCACTCTAGTTATCACACCAAAGAATAATGGGTTGATCAATAGGAAATCCAAACTCAACCATCAACTGTCGAAGCCAAATAACCTCTTGAGTAGCCAAGACAGCTCCTCGATACTCAGCCTTAGTTGATGATAATGTAATAGCAGTTTTCTTCTTGCAAGACCAAGCAACCAGACTAGAACCAAGATAGAAAACAAAGCTAGAAGTAGACTTTCTATCATCAACATCACCAACCCAGTCTGAGTCAGTGAAGCCCACAATCTCAGTAGCACCTGATGTGTAGTGCCCTGAATGTATCGTAAAATACGCTTGGATGCCTTCCAATGACTCTCATAAGGATCTTGAGATAAATGAGAGACAAGACCAACATCAAAGGAAATATTAGGATGACTATGTGTTAAGTACAAAAGGCTGCCAATAAGTTGCCGATACAAAGTAGCATCAAAAGATGGAGTAGTGCAACTAGTGGACAACACAACACTTGACTGAAAAGGAGTAGGGGTTGGCTTGCAATCAGCCATTCCAAAAATTTGAAGCAAATCAAGAGCATACTTCTGCCGGAAGATAAAAATACCGATAGAAGACTGATGGATTTGAAGACCAAGGAAGTAATGCAACAAACCAAGATCTGTCATATCAAAACGCTCCATCAAAGCTTGCTTAGTATCCTCAATCATGGCAGGAGAACTCCCCATGAGAATCAAGTCATCCACATAAAGAACAAGAATGAGAAGATCCCCCCCATGCCTTTGAATGTAAACTGTAGGATTGGAGTGACATCTAGTGAATCCAAAAACAAGCAAGAAACTATCCATCTTCTCATACCAAGCTCTAAGAGCTTGTTTGAGACCATACAATGAACGTCGGAGCCTGCAAACAAGTAAAGGGTCTTGCACAAAACTAGGTGGCTGCTCCATATAGATCTCCTCATGAAGATCACCATGCAAGAAAGTACTCTTCACATCCATCTGATACACTGACCAACCCTGAGATGCAGCAATAGAAAGTACAAGGTGTATGGAATCCATCTTTGCGATAGGAGCAAAGGTCTTAGAATAGTCAATACCCTCAACCTGAGAAAAGCCCTTAGCCACTAGATGAGCCTTATACTTATCAATAGAACCATCAGATGCAAACTTGGTACGATACACCCACTTGCATCGAACCAACTTTCTTCCTTTAGGAAGAGGAACCAAATCCAAAGTATGATTCTTCATCAAAGAAGAATACTCCTCTATCATAGCACTATCCCATTTTGGAACACCCAAAGCATCTAAAAACTTCTGAGGATCAGTAGAAACTGCATGACTCAAAAGACTGATACTTGAAGTGCGGGAATGAGTGGAACGTGTAGCTATGGGATCACCTACAAGAGAACCAACATCCTCAAGAAGTGTATGAGCCCATAAAGGTCGACGGGGTGCAGGTGGAGGAGAAGGAGAAGATGGAGTAAGATCAACAACAAGATCGATACCAACATTAGGAACATCATTACAAGCATCATCATCATCATCTAGAAGCACAACATCCTCTGAAGAAGAACTAGGAAGAAGAGAGGGAGAGGCTTGTGATGGAGAATCCTTTGAAGTGAAAGACTCATCAAATTGAACATCACAGCGAAAATGAACCTCTCGAGTGACAAGATCAAACAATCGATAACTCTTCACATCCTCACAATAGCCAACAAAAATGAACTGTTGACTGTTCTTCTCCATTGCCTTGCGACTACCATCTAGAATGAATGCCCATTCATCACTCCCAAATACTCAAAGTAGGAAACCTTGGGCTTGACATGAGACCAAGCCTCCTCGGGAGTCATATTCTACACTGCCTTGTCCAGGGCATATGATTTTGAATGTAGTTGGCACAATTGACAGCCTCTGCCCAAAATGCGGGAGCTATGGATCTAGATTGTAGCATGCAATTGGCCATCTCCTGTAAAGTTCTATTCTTCCGCTCAGCTACACCATTTTGTTGAGGAGTGTATGACACTGTGTGTTGATGAAGAATACCCTTAGTACAACAAAATTCTTGAAACACCTGATTGACATACTCCCCCCCATTATCTGTGTGAATCTTCTGAAGGGAATTTCCTGACTGCTTCTCCAAAAATGCAAAGAAGGTCATGAAATGTCAAAGAACCTCATCCTTGTACTTCAAAAAATACACCCAAGTGCGCCTAGAAAAATCATCAATGAAGGTGAGCACATACTTGGCCCTTGAAAAAGAAGGAGTGGGGAATGACATGAGGTCACTATGCACCAACTCAAGGGGTGCCAAAGCACGTGTGGCCATACCCTTAGGAAAAGGATCCCTATGATGCTTTCCAAGCACACAGAGATCTGAGGTAGACCAATTACCAAATTTTGTATGCTCATCTGCTGAAGATATCTGCAATTCAGGTGCCCAAACTATTCGTGCCAAAGCTTGCTTGTAGAATCTTCATGAGCAATAAGGGATGATCTCGATGAAGACTCAAATCCATCAAACCTATACAAATAGGCCACACAATCAACTGTTCCTGTAGCAATGACCTTCTCAGGATCCTGCATCTCTCGAATAGTCACATCAGTAGGAGAGAACTCAACAAGCCTTCCATCACCATGATTACAAATTTGATAGACAGAAAGCAAATTCTGGGAAATATCAAGAACAAGAAGAACATCATCAATGCTACCATCTTGCATATGAACTGAGCCTATTCCCAAAATTGGAATTTGAGAAGAGTTCCCAACTGTAATATGTGAAGTAAGACTATCAGAAAGAGAATCAAGAAGAGCCATAGTATGAGTCATGTGATGAGAAGCACCAGAATCAAGAATCCAACTAGAACTAGTAGAGGACAAAGCTGTAGCTGAGAGGGCTTGCACTTTTCCCAAAGAAGACTTAGGCATGGCAAGATTATGCTTCCTCATAGCTTCCTCTAATGCTGCTAGCCTTGCAAAACAATGTGCATCATTATGCCTAGATTTTCCATAGAATGAACAGTTCTCCTTCTTCTTCTTAGACTTGGAAGTTGACTCGACGGAGTTAGAAGGAGGAGGTGGTGAAGGATTATGCTTCTGATTAGTCTTCACCTTAGGCTTGGAGGGAGACTCCACCTGAAGATGAATATATCTTGGGCTTCTTCTTATTCTTACCCTTGCCCTTGGAAGATTGAGCCATTAAAGCATGACTCTTAGGAAAAGCATCCATCTGAATTAACTTGGCTTGCTCCCTAGTCAATTGATCACAATAATCCTCAAAAGTAGGCATCTTATGATCTTCCCCCATAGCATCCATAGTAGAATAGAAAGTAGAGGCAAAACACTTGAAAGGGACCTCTTAGCTTAGACAGGATAAAAAAATACACTCCTTATCTTCTTTGGCATGACCACATCCTTTTAATTGAGACAAAATCAACTTGAACTGTGCAAGGAAATCTTGAATGGAAGGAAAAGATTCAGGAGAGAGAGAAGTGAGATCTGCTTCAAGTTGCAATATCCTAAACTGATTGACTTTACCATACAACTCTGCAAGCTTATCCCACACCTCTTTAGGTGTTTTACACTCAACAATATGAAACAACAAATTATCAGACACATGAAGACCTATGAGTCCTTTAGCCTCATCGATTTTGTTTTAATGAACAAATAGCTCAATTTTTTTTGTGAATTCAGGTTGTTCGGCATCCAACAATTGCCATAGACCCCGAGATTGCAACAATTGTGACATTTTGAGCTTGCATGTGTGATAGTTATGTGGAGTGAGGAATTCAATCCTAGGGTCTGACATGATATACAAGGGGACACAAAGGACTAAAAAGAAAGATACACGATACACCTCCCCCCTTCCCAAAGAATAGATACAAATTGATTTTACAATTCTCAAACACCAAATTTTCCAAGAGATACAATAATAACAACTTGCAACTTCAAGCTAGTAAAAAAGGCATAAAATGATAGAATTTTTAGAAAAACACCTCATCCATAGTGAAGATCGTTGAAGCAGCTTTCCAAAAGTTGCTCATTTGTTGAAAATAGACTCTGTTTGCAATAGTTGTGCAAATTTGAAAAAAATGCCTATTTTAGGCACTTTTGAAGCTCTCGGTCACACCATATGATCACCAAGTGCTTCGGCACCCTTGCAAGTCATGCTAAGCTCCAATAAGGAAGTGCCAAGGCACCAAGGCCATATGATCACTAAGTGCTTCGAAACCCTCGCAAGTCGTGCTAAGCTCCAGTAAGGAAGTGCCAAGGCACTAAGGAAACATGCCAAACACAGTTGAGGTATTATCAAGTCACCAAAGATGGAAGTGCCACCTCACCAAAGAGAACGAGCCACACACAGCTCGAGGAAGTGCTAAGACTCGCAGGAATAAAGCAAGAACAAAACACACCAGGTAGCTCGATGACAGAGTGATAGGACAATGGGCTATTTAAAGCCTTAGGTGAACATCAACCTACCCAGTGTGGGACTAAAGCACTCCTATATAGAGAAGGTAGATGGGCCCATAGGAACTCCTAACGCCAAAAAAGGCTTTGGAAACTTTAGGAAAGAGACTAAAGTTAGTTATCATGGTAGAAAGTGAAGAAAAAATGCAGAGTCAAGGAGACTGCACATGCTGCAGGAGATGAGTCCTTTGGCAAGAGGTAGAAGCCCAAATTCGAAACTTCTTCAAAAGAAGAACACCCACAGAGGAGTATAGATCTTCCTTCTTGACTTCACCGCCTCCCAGAAAGCCACCACATGCAAGAACTGCCACCTATGCAAGAAGATAAAGGCATTCACAAGTATAATTGCTACCTCCAAGTGAATTGCATAGCCTCCAAGTAGCAAGCTGCACACAGTTCGAATGAGACTCCAATGTCTCGCACCAGGTATCCTTTCTGCCACTCGATTTGATGCAAAATTTGGTTGTTATGAACAACTTGGTTCATAATGCAAAGAGCCTATTAGTGAAGAATGTCCAGACAGGAACAAGAAGGGAATTCTCCAACAGTGATCTCCAAAATTGTTATGGATCTGGAAATGGAAGAGAACCCACTCGATCAACAGGTGAGCCGCCTTGGAGGACAAAATGAAAAGTGGCAAAATAATCACTTGAACAATTGTCCACGCAGGAAGGAATATGGATCTCAGACCCAGTGAAAACTCAGTGGGCAGAAAGGGCTTCAGTCACAGTAGCTCTGATACCGTGTTGATGCACCCAGGAGCCTGTGCTACAAGCCAAATCAACCAAAGAATGAGAAGTGACCAAAATAAAGCTATTTCACCATTGATGTGAATTAGATAATCTGAAATGTACAAAGGGCCCGACATAAATAACCAGGGAAAGATACAAGGAACATGTGGAGAAACTAGAGAAGAGATCACGGGAAACATGCCTACAGCAGGTGACCGCCCTCCATCAATGCACAGACCAAAAAAATTAAATGCAACTACTTTAATAAATGCTAAGTTGGACTTAAGCATATGCAGGTAAGAAACGTGCTTTCCAACAATATAAAGCATCTTTCCTCCTTTTAAACTCCTATTTTGACTGAGTATGAATGCTATCAAAGCATAAAAAAATAATGTGACATATCTTGACCTTAAAAATTTCTTTTTCAAACACAAAAAATTATTTTCTTGTATAATTTTTTATTTTAATAATATTCTGAAAAGTCTATTACACATGACGTTCTTCCTTATGAACCATTCAACACAATATTTATATCTTCATGCTTGCTTAGAAAGTAGATTATTTTAATCAAATTTTATTAATACAATATTCCATACAAATTAGGTAAAGATTTCAATGATTTTTTAAATTTTTTAATCTAGACTTGATTAATATATAGTTTTTTTTATTATAGAAATATTTAGTTTTTTGTAATCAGAGTTGACTTCTTTTATTTTTATTTACAAGACATTTAATAATCATTTTAATTTTTGGTTAACTATAGTTATATTGGTATATGGGTCTTTCAAATGAATTAAATATGTAAAAATAAGGAAGATTATAAGTGAGATTCAAACATGAAAATTTAATTATAATCTATGTATGAGCTAAAAAAGTATATGAATGTATGATTTTGTGTATTTAATAGTGTATATATATGAGTTTGTATAATTTTTTATAATCTAGTTTATACTCATTTGAAATCTTTGTTCTCCCTTTTCATTACATCATACCAACATCTACTACATCTAACCAAATACCGAACCTTAGAATTTAGTCAAGTTTTTTCTATCAAAAACAACTCTTTTAGGTAATTTAGAACATAGATCCATTCTTTATAGTGAATATAATCACCTTGCAATAACATGAACCTAAAAATATAATTTGACTCTAAAATTATACTTAATTATCCCTTAAAATCATCATTTCTAAAAGTACTTTCACTTACCTTACAAATATAATAACCAAAATAGAAAATCTTATAGTAAAAGTGTAAACAAATATTTTATTACCTTTTATGAAGTCTGACATCTTCTTAAGAACAAAGTATATAGAAAGGAGACAAGAATGCAATGAAATCATCATTCATATAAAATAACTAGAAGTAAATATCACTATAAATTGGAAATAAAATGCTAACTATTTTATAGTTCTTTTTTTCTAGATAAAAGTCAAAGTCTGGATACGATTAATATAAAAAAGGTGCAAAATTGCATATATAACGTGTCATCACTTGTAAAAAAGGATTACAAAATTTATAGGATATGTATGCATGTGGGAGGCCAAAAATAGAACACAGAGCCTTGAGAACCAAAAGCATAGAAGAGAGGAGGCCAAAACAAAATGTAAGCCTCTTAATCAGGGAGAGGAAATTAGAGAGATGTTTTTTAAATAGGGGGTAGGTTGAAACTACTCAAATCATAGGAGGGGTGGCGCCAAACTCCACCAACCATTGTAGATTTGACACGGGATCCAAATAATTAACCTTTTTTAGAAAGAAGTTTCCCACACTCACCAGTGCTCAATGATGAGCTAGAGAGACTGTGCAAGAATTTATGAGGAATGGAAGCCATTTTTTACAGTTCTTAAAATAGATCTACTATATAGTATTGATATTTGTTCCCTCTCTAATCCATTAATTTACAAATGAAAATCTTATCTCTTATGTACAAATTTTACAATGATGATATCCATGAATTAGTGATATTTATCACATAGTTTATTATAGATGAACCAATAAAAATGCTAGAAAGTAATAGATATTTGAAATCCAAATATGAAAATCATGAATTTATTCAATCCATTACAAATTTATATTAAATTAAAAAAGATTGTATATTCTCACCTTATTATCCACCCTACCTTATCATGTAATCAAAGGAAATCCCTTGAAATCTACAAGATGAATCACAAAGAAATGGCCCAAGAGCCATCAAAAGTTGGAGATTTAATTATTATATATAATAAATACATGGGTCATCCTCACTTTTATACTACTAGAATTGTATGAATATGCATTCAATTAAAATGTAAGACTATTTTTGGGTAGGAAAAAAAATAATTGAGTAGTTATATGATCAAATCATGTAATTAATTGAATCTTAGGATGAGTAGGGAGGTCTGATGGTGTAGAGTTAACCATTTTCTTAGTTGGTGAGTTGGTAACCACTTGCTTACTTCATAAGGTGGTAATTATAGACTGTTATGAATTTTGAACAAACGTTTCCCAAAATTAAGGAATTTGATTTGCTCCCAATTCCTTTATATACACTTCATTTTCACATTAATAAATGTCTTTTATTAGCATACCATTCACATTCATGTGTTATTTCTATTTCACTCAAGTTAATTGATTTGGTCATTTCTCCATGGTAGCCTTCCTTTATGTGAATGTAAATGAATTATATTTTTTTATTCATTGCCTTGAAGTAAAGTTAGACACGAAGATTGCAAATTAATGAAAAGTTCTTTGATTGCATGGTAAATTTTAAAAGTATTTGCATTTCTTTTTCATCTCATCATTTATTTTGTAAATTGTTGCTAACAACATCCACAATGGTCATGTGATGTGACTTTTCTTCTATCATGACCTTCCTTTTACATTGGAAATCGTGAGCTTCTACATTGGTTGCGGGCCACATTAGGTAGGATTTTGAAAAAAAAAATTGAATTTGGCATGGTAAGCAAAGTGTTGCTCTTGCAAAAAAAGGGTGACCTCATTTTTTGATGTAAGAAAGTTGGGAGGGTGATATCATTTTGGTCACAGATGCCCTAGGTCACAACCAACCTAAGGGGTCTTAAATTCGTTTCATTTTTCCCTCAATTTTTCTAATTTGGTAAAAATATTTAAACAAACTACTTTGGCAATAATTTCATTATTCAAGCACGTTAAAAATAATAATGCAACTTTAGGCATATTGGGAAAAATTAAAATTGACATAACTTTCAATTGGCACCTCAAAATTGAGTGTCATTTTTTTTTAAAGTGGTTAATTTTTCATTCCTAAGAAATTTTAGTCAATTTCACACTAGTATTATAAAGTGTAATTTTTCACTCCAATTGGACATGCATATGCACTATAATTATAAAGTGCCAAAATTTGGGGAGCTCTCTTCTACTAAATCAAGGTGAGTGTATTTTTGTTGTGCTTGTTTAACTTCTTATGGAATATTTAGATTCTAAGATAAATTGATGGGTTCTTCACTCAAGTGTTTCTAATCATATGTCTCCTTACTCAAATGTTTTTGATTCATTATATCCTTTAAGAACCTCCAATATCTCAATAGATGAATATTATTGTACTATTTATGGACAAGGAATAGTAGAGATAGATAATCGATATATCCATAATGTATTTTTCATTCCTAACTTAACAAAAAAATTACTTGATGTATATCAACGCACTTATTCAAAAAAGATAGTTGAGTTTACATCCATTTTAGCATTTATTAGAGATTCACAAAGAAGGAAATATTTTTCATTTGAGAAGATTTTACACTTCCATAGTGACTTCACCTTTTCTCACTTTAAACTCAATGATTAATATAATGTGGATGCTTCTCCATCATCACATGTTGCTCCTTCACATCTTTGTGTTGCTTCTTTCAGATCTTCCATTCATTTTATGTAGCAGGATCATTGAATTAGTTTCTACCAAACATCTCTTGTCTATTTGTAAAGGTTTTTTTCATTTCCTAGAAGGAACTTGTATAGTACCTTTTTTCTACTTTATATTTCTATGCCACTTCTTTGTGAGCTTCTAATGGTTCTTTGCAACATACTCATATTACTCTTTTGACAGCTTTTATGTTCCTACACCTCTTACTACATGATATTCTAGAGATGCTTTACAAAGAGCATACAAAGCATAATTATAGTAGTTGTTCATGCACCTTTGATAGATGATATTTTAGAGACACTTAATGAGAGAATCCAAACCTGAGGCATTTAATAATATTGCAAAGAGTTCATCCTCTTTAGGAAGCACCTTCTAGTTCTCTTTCTTGTCTCTTTTATTGGAGGAATTTTCCACACTAGTTTTTCTCACTTTATCCACCTAGTAAGAGTTACATTATACTTGGGTAACTCATTAGGCCTTGCTTTAAGGACCCAATTTTGTCTCAATCTAAGTTGTGCTTAAGAAAGGCGATTGGTGTAGAGTTAACCACTTTCTTAGCTAGAGATTTTGTAACTACTTGCTTAGTTGGAAAGATGGTAGTTATTTGTTATTATAAATTTTGAGCAAGTATCTCCCACAATTAAGGAATTTGGTTCTCTCAAAGTTCCTTTATATACAACTCAATTTCTCATTAATTTACATATTCAATTAGCATGCAAATTTCTTTCATGCGTTATTTGTATTTTGCTAAATTTATTTTCTTGGCTCATTTATTCAAGGTCAATAGGAGAAAGTCAGGAAAAATGTATAAGTGTTAATGTTTTTCGAATTTGGTGTCATGAGTGACCCATTACTCACACCCTTGTCAAGGGTCATGGTTTTTGGATTGTTGGATTTATGGACAGACACTAAGAGGGGGGGTGAATCAGTGTCAACACTTTTTCAACTTCAACCAAGATTTTTCATTTCTGATTTCCTTTTCTTTCAACAATAGAGTAGAGTAATCACTTTTGAAAGCACAAAGATATGACAACATTAACTCAGTCTATTAGACAACTTATGAAAATATGATTTGAGTGAGATATCTTGCAGTTGTCAAAACATGGCTCAGATTTGATCTCAATATTACTCTGATTAATGCATTCATGAGTTGAATGTAATCATTCATAAACAGAATTGAGAACAGTAATAATCCCAATAGTGAACAGAAACAACAACAGCACAGAAAAATAGTGAGCACATAGAAGAACAAAGAGACAAAAGATATGTTGAGTGGAAAACCCTCCTGGGGTAGAAAAAACACTCCTAAACTGCCATACTGGCTTAATCTTTTTAAACAACTTGTTCACAATGCCTTATAGGCTAATTTATGAGCACCAACTCAAGAAGCACCAACCCCTTATTTAGAGACACCAATCTCAAGGAGTACCAACCCCTTATTTAGAGACACCAATCTCAAGGAGCACCAACCCCTTACTCAGATTACAGAATTACAATAATAATATCAGAGGATCACTCTGTTTTCAAGTAAGCTCAAGAAACTCAACACTCTTAACTATCTCATACTCTAAGAATTCAACTCTATATTACAGAGTTTCCCAATACATCTCTTGATATGGCCAAAATAACTATCTCTCAGAATTACAGGCCAGTAGCACATTCATAGTTTTCAACACTGGTTTTTATATACATTTCAAGTATGTTTGTCATTTAGAAAAATCTTCAGAGAATGCATTTTTCACAAAAAAACTAAAACTCACTTGCTAACTTTAGAATGTGAGTTGAATAATGACAGTCTGTAGATGATGGTAAAAATCAGAGTAACGCCTATCCATAGAGCTTTAACTTCTACACTGAGTCAGGAGATTTCAAATTGTAATTGAAATATTTTCATCAAAGCCATGGCTGCCCACTAATAGAAAATAATAGCCTCTAAAATCTCAGAGAATATCTTGCCATAGATTCGATACCAACCAAAGATGTCTGCATGCAACTATACTTAGAAAATTCATGCCGGCCACAGTGTATGAGACTTCAAAAATCAATTGCTGAGACAACAGTCGCCACATGTTCTTTGTGATTCACTATGACCTTATGCGAACTGTGTTTCTTTTTCCTTATTTGCTTTCACCGTGACCTAGGGAAGTCGGGAAGACCTTTCGCAGACCACATCAAGTTTCACCGAAAGACTTAAACCTTATCCATTCTAAGTCGCTCTGAAAAAATGATTCTCTCACCGATGCATCCTTCTATCTTATGAGAGTCGCTATAGCATACCATCATCTGGGAGACCTCTCGTAGAATATATTGTGTCATACTGAAAGTCTTTATCATTTCAAAGTCACCAAGACAAGAGCACACTTTCACCGAGATGTGTCCTTCATCTACCTTCGCCAAGACAATGTGTAGTCGGGGTGACATCTCATAGAGCATCCTGTGTCTTACCGAAAGCTCACGTTATCATTCCTGTTGCCATGACATATCGCTTTCGGGGAGACCTCATATAGATATCTTCGTTATACCGGAAGTCACCTATCATCTTGTGTATCGCTAAGACAAGTCAGATCTTATGCCGACAAGAAAACCTTTTGTGTTCCATCGGCGAGACATATCAAAGTTAGGGAGACCTCTTGTAGAGCACACCATGTCTTTCTAAAAGTCTTCATCCACTTGTGTGTCGCTGAGACAATCCAGATCTTATGCCAATGAAGTCCCTTTATGTTCCATCAGCCAGACCGAAGGTCACTTGCCGAGACCTCTCGCGAAAACCCTAGCTCTTACCAAAGAGACTACCTTTATGTTTTCAGTCGGTGTAACAAATCGAATTTGCCAAGACCTATTCTGAAATCACTCAGCTCTTGCCGATGAAACTCCATAAACACTAGTTGGTGAGACATAATACTTTTTGTTAAGACCTTTCACTGAAACCTTAGACTCTTGCCGATAGACTTCCACATGCACTAGTCGGGGAGACCAAGTGAAATCGCTAAGAGCTCAACTCAATACCGCTTAGTTTGGCTGAAGTTCTCTCAAGGAGTTGTTCGGTGAGACTCCTCCTGAAAAATAGATAAAACCTTTTGAGCATGAGTTGGTAAGACAAGAAAGACTCACTATGACATTACCCCGAGGACAATTTCCTTTGCCGATATGCTTATTCTGAAGCGGGTTGGGGAGACATAATGAAATCGATAAGACCTTATCTCAACGGTATTACATATGTTGATAGATAACACTTTTCTTTCGCCAAAACCAAAGACAAGTCTTGCTGAAATAACCTTTCTTGTGCTGGTTGACAAGACAACGGGAATGTCACGCCAAAAGCAGCTTGTATGTTAAATTCAATCACCATGACATCTAAAATGTCTTGCCCAAAGGCAACACAGACATTTCAAAATGGATCGGGGAGACCCTGCCATTCTCACACTGATAAGTGTAAGCCCGAAAGAGAAACAACCAATACCATTAGACAAATGAGATGTCAGAATCAAGGTAACTGTAATTCCTTCAAAAATGTGAGTTCAAGGAATGTAATCAAATGGCTTGTAATCATGTGAAATACACCTGTGGTAGGCAAGAAGAACCATCCTGACAAAGAAACCATCTGTTAACTCTGTTAGTCAAAGAAATAGCATTCATAACATGAACCAGAGACCTCATCACCATGAATTTGAATCATAACAAGTAATTGTCTGTAATAGCCAAGAGACATTAAAGAAGTGCCATAATAAAGCATAAAGATCCAAATTGAGACTGATCATCAAAGAGAACCAATAGAAAGGGATTTTGACATCAAGGACAAACTATAAACACAACTGAGATCCAATAGAGTGACCCATTACTCACACCCTTGTCAAGGGTCATGATCTAAGAATACTCCATAATTATCATATTAAACATATGTTTTCATTTATATAGAAATAAGTTATTGTAGGTTACACATAAAAGGTGAGAGGATGTACTTGGCTAAGGGAATGGAAATTTTTAATTCAGAAATATTTAGATAAGAAAACACCAAAATTTTGGGTTTATAGATAAAAAGGAGAATATACCCAAGGAGAGGTAACCAAAAGGTAATTATTTATAATGTTGAAGAGTCGAGGTATAACATTTGGGGTGATCTTTATGAGGTATACAAATAAGGAAAAAATTGTATCCCCAATCCTAATGAGATGATTAGTAACACAAATTTAGAAGCCATATTTCAAGGGTACTAAGGAGATGGTGCTAAATTAATAGTATGGTTGAGACTCTAGCACTAAAATAGTGTGGTTGAAACAAGAACAAAGGTGAAGGGGATGAAGTTATAGATGAAAGGTACATTAGGATGAGGAGCTTCAATATGTTAACAATGATAACAAAAAATGTGAAATGAGTGAAATGGTCTACAAGGGAAACTCTAATAATCTAAAAATATTAATATTCAATAAACATACCTAAACATAAGAAATGACCTATAATATCATATAATTATATTTTTCTTTACTTTGAAGTATCTTCTAAAATAGATATTTTACTTGAGCTATTATTTATTTATATTAATCGTCTTGTGCGTTCTTCTACTCTAATTAAGCTCAACTTGGTGATTAATAATAAATGTCAGAGCATCATCTATTTCTCCATTTGATTCCTATACAAATTTAATAAATTTAAGTAAGATTTTTATCCATAAAACATGAAATTAATACACCATCTCAAAGAGTGATGTAGAAAGACTTATTTGGTGAACATGCCCTATCTCCCATATAGAAATATTTAGCTTAGAGTCCAATACTTTCTTATTGTAGATTATAAATATTATTTTAATAACCTTTATCAAGTTCTTATTACTTGCCACAACCCATCAATTCCCCTATGGATGATATGGTAATGAATAATATATAATGATTCTAAAGGTTAATTAATTATACTAATCTAAAATGAATTACAACATCATCCATGATTTTTCTTCGTTAGAAAAATCTTCTTATAGTGTGATAAAATTAAATCTATAAATACCTTAAATTGTAACCATCTTGGTAGGAAATGCTTGTGGCCATTTTTAAAGTTATCCTATAGCTACAAGATTCTTTTTGAAACCTCCACTAGACTTCTCATCAACCTAACCAATATATTTAATGGCCTACTCTTAGAAAGGGGCTTCTACTAATAAAGGGACTTAAAGATAAAGCCTATTATCCAATGATTTTTTAGAAAACCTCTGACATGCATCACGTTTCTTCACCAAATTGTGTGTGTCTATAAAAAAATATGGAAACTAGTATTCATCTCTATGTATTTTATGGGTTGTAGTCTTATCCATTTAGTGCCCACCACATGCACCATTGTGCATTACAAATTATGCCTTGGAATCTTTTTCTTCTTCACTTAGCTATATCAAAATAACTCCATCCCTACTTCTCTAGAATAACTTTTCATCAACCATGACATATTTTAATGCCTAAAACATTGAGGTCCTCTTCTTCTTTGTACTTAGTGTAGCATAGTAAATTGTCACTCTTGATAATTTCATACTATGTTTTTCACCCCCTTAAGTTATTGGACCTAATTGAGCACTTAATTTCTTAAGTTATGCATTCCACACCTTATTTTAAACAATTACCGACAAATTGATAGCATAAAACAAATGTTCTCGTTTAATACTTTGCCACCAACTCCTTAAGTTTTGAAAAATATTCCTAGGAAATTAGCACCTAGGGCCTCTATGTCCCCCATTTTGGCTCCAAATTCAAATAAGTTGGTGTGGACATTTAATTATTTGAAATTCAAATATCTAAGTCAATTGTTAGGATTTAATTT
This sequence comes from Sequoia sempervirens, assembly GCA_007258455.2. Classification (NCBI taxonomy): domain Eukaryota; kingdom Viridiplantae; phylum Streptophyta; class Pinopsida; order Cupressales; family Cupressaceae; genus Sequoia; species Sequoia sempervirens. The sequence goes on from VDFB02290986.1 coordinate 59,521, forward strand.
TTTGAGAAATTATATTAATAGTATATAAATACCTAGTTATTGCATTATTTGAAATATATCTACCATTAACAAAAAAGATTTTAAAAATTGAAGAATTTATGATCAAGCAATTATCAAAAACATTTTGAGCTAGAGCAGTACTGGGATGGGTGACCTCCCGGGACGGACCAGTGCTTCACCTCTGTGAGCATCACCTAGATGCAATGAGTGCTAAGTGGACCATTCGATATCATGAGAGATGGGTTCTTGTTGAACCACTACTCATGAAACATGGGTCAATGATTTTGACTCGAAACTACACGGTTGAATCCTGATAGCAATATCATAATTTGACACGCTGTGGAAAAATACCTCCTACTTATCAATTATTAAGCAAGTCAAAAGCAACCATTACTTAAGAGATTTATTGCTAAATAATCCGCTTCATAGTTTAAGGTAAAAAGGAAATATTGTCTTTACCTCCTTATATATCAAATTTAATAAAAAGGAAAACCCCATCATTTACAAAAATGACAAGATTCCTTGTAAAAACGAATCAAATCAAGGAAAAATTACTCTTTTGATATTATTTTATTTTTTAAAAAGTTCACAGTTTTCTATAATTCTTGATTTTCCTTGTGAATCTTTCTAGACTAGTTTTAAATTTCTAAGATCATATGCGTATATCGCAGAAGTCAATATACTTGGGTTTTGATTAGGGCAGATTCCATGCAAAAACAGTTTGTACAAATGTTCTAAGATTGCATAAGAAGTCAATATTTTAAACATACACGCTTCTTTATAAAACATTGTATTAACGCTCTTCATTCACGGAGTTACGTGTGCACCGTTTTCTTTGCTTATCCTCCTCTTAAATTTCCCCCGTTATTCCGGATTTCCATCTTTCTTTACTTGTCTAGATTTTTATCCTTTCTCTTTGCCTTCGAACCCTTCATTTGACGGAATCAAAAGGACCCTGGTTTTTCCTTCTCTCTGTTTTAAGTTCAGTTTAAGTCAGAATCCAAATGGCTTCCTCTTCCACAGCCAGGCATAACCAGACTGCACCACAACATGCTTTTGACCAGCTCGCACCATTCTCTGCGTCTAAACGTATGGAGCCCTGGCAGATATTTATTAACCATCGCGGAATTGATGTGAAACACACTCTGGCCATGAAAATTCACGACATACTTGATTGCATGGGATTCCGAACTTTCCTTGATGTAGAAGCACTTAAGCCTGGCGATGTGATTCCGGCAGAAATACAAGCAGCAATGAGTAGTGCCTCCCTTCACATTGCCATTCTTTCTCGCAACTATGCCCAATCCCCTTGGTGTTTGTCTGAACTATCTTTCATGCTGAAAACTGGTGCGAAAATCATTCCTATTTTCTATCACGTTGAGATCTCTGATCTCAGATGGGTACAGCGAGGAAAAGGCATATATGCCGACGCATTTTCAGAGTATGGAAAGAAAGGAAGATACACCCAGGAAAAGCTGGATGAGTGGAAAGGGGCACTCTGCAACATTTCTTTTCATAGCGGCTACAAGGTTAACAATCATGAGTATGTATTATTTTCTCTATTTCTTCGATGGTCAAGTCTTACATCGCATCCATTGGTTCTACTTCTATTCTGTTGACATAAGTAGTTAAGCAGTGTAGCGTGTTCTAGTTTAATGTGTAACTTCTATTTTCGGTTCAAAAACTTCAGGGATGAGGCCACAGTTTTGAACAATATTGTGAATTGTGCATTGAAAGAGATAAAAAAGGTTCCCTTAGTTGTAGCCGATCATCCAGTTGGAATGGATGAGCTGATACAAGAATTGGAATCAGTTGCAAATTTAGAGAAAGTAACAATCAAGGGGATCGTGGGCATGGGAGGTAGTGGTAAAACCACATTGGCCAAAGAGCTCTTCAACAGAAACTTTTCCTCATTTGAGAGATGCAGTTTTGTTTCCGGAGTGCGAGATGCTGCCTCGAGAAATGCTCTGCCTGACAAGCAGAAAAAGCTTCTAAAAGACCTTGGTGTCCATCATTTGCCATTCGATACCATAGATGAAGGTAAAGCCATTCTCGCAAATCGTTTGTGCTTTCTTCGGGTGCTCATTGTTTTGGATGATGTTGATAACATCGACCAAGTGAATGCTCTATTGCCGAATAAAGACAAACTTGGATCTCAAAGTATGGTTATTGTAACAACTCGAGAATTGGGTGTCCAATCATGGGGTCTCTTCTGCATATATAGAATACGAGGACTTCAGAAGTCACTCGCCGAACAGCTATTCTGCTGGCACGCTTTCTTGCAACCATCTCCACCTGTTGGGTTTGAATCGCTGGTTGGGAAGTTCGTAAAGGCTTGCGGTGGTTTGCCTCTGTCGCTGAAGGTATTAGGGGCACAGCTATATGGCAATTATTCCAGAGCTTATTGGGAATCGCAATTAAATAAAATCTCACGAATATTGCCTGCAAAAATCAATGATAAGCTGAAAGTTAGTTACGACGCTCTGGATGAAGAAGAAAAAGAGATGTTCCTGGATGTAGCCTCTTTTCTCATTGGAGAAGTGAAAAGCATTGCCATAGCGGTGTGGGATGCATCGGGTTGGAGTGGTCTGCATGGTTTAGAAACTCTTGTGAATAAATGTCTTGTGGAGGTAATCTACGATCCTCGGAAAGGTCCCTCCGACGGGGACATAATATGGATGCATGATCACCTTAGGGATATGGGAAGGCAGATTGCAAGTAGACACTCAACATATCGCTTCTGGTTACCAGAGCATATTCTTAAACTGAAGAATAACTCCATGGTGAGATTGATTTTTGCACCAACTCTGCGTTTCTTTATTTCAATTAATTAGCATAATGAAGGGAAACATTCTTATATTCCCTGCACTCGTTAATAATGGTGAGAGGTTAAAAATTAAATTTTCTTTCTGTCCGCCTATGCTTTCAGTGATTTTAATGGAAACGTTCTGTATTTCTGATTATTTTACTCAGGAAAGAAAACCGATTCGAGGAATAAAACCTGCAGATGCTTTCGTGGCGTTCAAAAATTACATGTATCGGTTAACTGGACAATCAAGCAGAAGATCAAATTCCCTTAAATTCTCAAATGGATTACAAATTCTTTCTGTGAAAGGAAATGAATTTACGGAAGACTTCGCATCATTATCAAAAGAACTTGTATGGCTTCGCTGGGAAGGTTTTCCCCTAAGAAATCTTCCATCATGGCTTGTGTTAACGAATTTAAGTGTTTTAGAGCTTCATGGAGCCAATGAGTTGGAAGAATTCTGGCTGGACGATGCGCTTGTAAGTATTTTACTTTATTGATTCAAGAGCATTACTTCAGAACTTATTATTAGTTCATGGTTTTCAAAATTGAATAATAATAATAATGGTTGTCTACAGCTTCCTTTGCAACTGAGAGAGCTTATTATATTGGGTAAGAAAAAATTGCAGTATCTTCCAAGCTCAATAGGACGTCTAGAGTATATGAAAAAGCTTGTCGTTTACTTTCATGGTAGCAGTTTACCAAAACAGCTCTATGGCCTTCACTCACTGGAGTATTTGTCATTATCTTCTGGAGTGTTGTTTTCACTACCTGCTGGTTTTGGCAATTTATTAAGCTTGCAGAATTTGTATTTAATAGATTGCTTCCAGTTGAGCAGGCTGCCAGATTGTTTCCAGCAGCTGATACACCTCAAATATCTGAATTTATCATCTTGTAAAACGTTATCTTCATTACCTGTTGGTTTTGGCAAGTTGGTAAACTTGCGGGAAATAAATCTGGGGTATTGCGGGGAGTTGAAGACGTTACCAGATTCTTTTGAGCAGCTGACAAACCTGGAAGATCTAAATTTATCCAATTGTAAAACGCTATTTTCACTTCCTCCTGGTTTTGGCTATTTAAGAAGTTTGCAAAATTTAAATATGAAGTGTTGCATTCAGCTGAGCCTATTGCCAGATTCTTTCAAGTATCTAATACACTTGAAAGACTTAAATTTATCAGGTTGTAAAATACTGTCTTCCCTACCAGTTGGTTTTGGCAATTTAAGAAGCTTGCAGAATTTAAATATGGAGTCTTGCATCCAGTTGAGCACACTGCCAGACTCTTTTAAGGAGCTGATTCACCTGGGATCTCTAAATTTATCAGGTTGTAAAATGCTATCGTCACTACCTGATGGTTTTGGCAATTTAATAGGCTTGCGGAGTATAAATTTAGGTTTTTGCACACAGTTGAGAGCATTGCCAGATTCTTTTGAACAGCTGATATACCTTGAAGATCAAAATTTATCACATTGTGATATGTTAGTTTCACTACCTAACGGTTTTGGCAATTTAGTAAGCTTGAAGAACATAAATCTGGGGCATTGCAGGCAGTTGAGGATGCTGCCAAGTTCTTTCGAGCAACTGATACACCTAAAAGATCTAAACTTATTTAATTGTAAAATGTCTTCACTACCTGCTAGTTTTGGCAATTTAACAAGCTTGCGGAGTATAAATCTGAAGTATTGCATCCAGTTAAGCATGTTGCCGGATTCCTTTGATCAGTTGACAAACCTGGAAGATCTAAATTTATCAGGTTGTAAAACTATATCTTCACTTCCCTGTTGGTCTTTGCAATTTAATAAGCCTATCAAATATAAATCTTGAGTTTTGCATCAATTCAGCACGTTGTCAAATTCTATCAAGCAGCTTATACTCCTGTTATCTCTAATTTTATCAGGTTGTATAATGCTCTCATCACTACCTGGTGGTTTTGGCAACTTAAGAGGCTTGCGGAATCTAAATCTGAAGTCTTGTATCCATTTGAGAATGTTGCCAGATTCTTTTAAGAAGCTGATACACCTGGAAGATCTAGATTTGTCAGATTGTAAAATGTTATTGTCACTGCCTGCTGATTTTGGTAATCTAATAAGCTTGCGGAATATGGATCTTGGGTATTGTGGGCAGTTGTCGATGTTGCCAGAATCTGTCAACCAGCTGACACAATTAGAAGACCTAAATTTATCAAATTGTAAAATGCTATCTTCACTACCTGCTGGTTTTGAGAATTTAATAAGCTTGCGGAGGATGAATTTGAAGTCTTGCATCCAGTTGAGTACAGTGCCAGATTCTTTTCAGCAATTAATATACCTGGAATGTTTAAATTTTTCATGGTGTAAAATGCTCTCTTCACTGCCCATTTGTTTTGAGAATTTAACAAACTTGCGGAGTATAAATCTAAGGTGTTGTATCCAGTTGACCATGTTGCCAAATTCTTTCGATCAGCTGATACATCTCAAAGATCTAAATCTATCAGGTTGTGAATTGCTATCTTCGCTACCTGTTAATTTTGGCAATCTAATAAGCTTACAGAATATAAATCTCCAGTCTTGCATCCAGGTGAACACGTTGCCAGATTCTTTCAAGCTCCTCACAAACTTGGTATCTCTAAATTTATCAGGTTGTAAAATGCTAACTTCAGTACCTGGTGATTTTGGCAACTTAATAAGCTTGCAGTTTGTAAATATGAAGTCTTGCATCAAGTTGAGAACGTTGCCAGATTCTTTTAAAAAGCTGATACACCTGCAGGATCTAAATTTATCAGGTTGTTCAAGGCTTAAGTTGAGATTAGATATGCTGGAAAACATCAGAAAGCTCAAGGTTTTGAACCTCACCTATTGCGAGGACCTGGAACATTTGCCTCATCAAATCACAAATCAGGTGTCCTTGACCAAGTTAGATCTACAAGGTTGTATCAAGTTAAGAGGTGTACCAACTAACATTGGCGAATTGGGCAAGTTTCAATCGCTAACAATTGAGACTCTGACGTGGATAAGCTTGCGAACTTCACTTGTGAACCTATTCTCTTTCAAGAGTATAGAAATTGTATCTTCTGAAAGAGAAATGGATTTGGATGCCAAGGCTTCTTCTTCGCAAGAAGACATTGAAGACTGCAAACAATTCTCCAGGATATCAATATCAAATGATTGCTGTCCCAACCTTAGAAATTTCATGGTTTGGAGGAATCTCCAATTAATGGAGATAGAGACACTGCCACTGTCGCTCAAAATACTATCAATAAACGATTGCAAAGTGCTGAAGAACATCAGGTATATCAGTTCTCTTATAAACCTTGAGAAACTGACAATATGTGACTGTCCGCAGATAGAACTTTCAAGCTTTGCTGATTTGGCTTCGCTGAAGGAACTTGAAATATGGAATTGCCCCAAAGTCGAGAAAATAGAAGGTTTGGAACACTCCAAGTCATTGACGACGTTGAGCGCCAAGACTTGCTGGAAGGTGCCAGGTATACAGAGTTTGGAGAAAGTGGAACGATTGGAAACACTAGTCCTTGAATGTGACACAATATCTGCTCTGAAATCTTGTATTCAGTCAATGAAGGTGAATATGTTAAAAACTTTTACAAGCTCAGAGTTTTCAGTATTATGTAAATGTTCATGTTTCTGACTGAATGTTTTGCAAACAATACGATTTGTAGGAATGCCCAAGGGTAATGAGCTTACAAGGCAGCGTCATTCGTTTCGTGAAGCCGATTGTAAACTCTCTGGAGTTTCCTGATCTTACGGTCATGGAGTTGGAGGAGCCATCCGATGTATTCAAGATTGAACATTCATCCAATTCAGCCGCTTGTTTGTGTTATGTGGAGGAAAAAGAGGAGAATGAGGAGAGGAAAGTGGTACATATATATATGTACCTTAAAAACAACTATTTTTGGAAGAGCGAAGCCAAAAGTTTCTTCCATGACAAACGTAACATTGATGGAAACTTTCAAGGAAAGAGTGCAATATTAGTGATGGGCGAGGGAAGAAGAGTTGTGGAGGCCTTTCACCAATTATTTGAACTCCTGCAATAGTTCGCACTCAGACAATGTATAAAACAACAGCTGTAAATATGGTCGTTGTTTTAGATTAATAAAATAGAATTTATTTCTCATGTTTATCCAACATGGATGTGAAACATTTAAATGGTGCATTCTTTTCTTGCAGAGAAAAAGCGTAGGGATGTTCAAAGTAGCGAAACAATTTTTCGCAGTGGCTGCTTGTTTGGCAATCATTCCTTTTCTTTCTTAATCTAAGCTCAAGGTATTTGAAAAGTCTCTATTTTATCTTGTTTTGTCCGATCTATAGTAAGAATGATATATAAGTAGTAACTTAAATTAAGCTTAAAGAAATTCTAGTTTTGATTTTCGTTTTGATTTTGTTTTTTTGACTTTTTAATAATTATGTGATAGATATATTGACATTCATTACAGGTATAGCCTATACAGATCATTTTTAATATAATCATTGCTTATTTAATTATTAATTTTGTAAAATATTTTTTATTTAATTTACTTATAGGTTTTATTATTATTTGATTGAACATTGTTATTATGAAATATAAATCTGTAATCTTTTATTATCAATTTTTATTTCTCAATTTCATACATACAATAGATTTTTTATACATATTTTATATATACATATTTTATATAATTTCTTGATAAAATTAAAAATATATAGATTAAAATTCTAATATATAATTTTTTTTAATATGTTAGTCAAAGCATATTTTAACAAGTCAAATAACTAGCAATTGCACCTTGGTATGCAATGGGTATGCCGAAGAATTGTGGAAGGTTAATTGGAAAGATTTTTTTTTCTTTTCAATTGTGATGTGGATGAGGTCAATTGGTAGAGAAATATAACCTCAAAGAAATTGCTGACTGGCTTATCAAATATGGCACATTATTTAAATTTCATAGTAGAACTTCCTGCACCTAGATGAAAAGTAAATGCGTCATGATGATATTAAAACAAACATAAATTACAAGTTCTTAGACAATGGAAGGTGAAACATAAATATTTACTTATTTATCTCGAAAGAGATTACATGTAAGAGAACATGAAATTTGGGATTGTTGCAACTGTTTGTTCTTGAAAAAGGTAAAGTGGCTGGAAAACTCGTTATGGGAGGGGAAAGAAATTTTATGCTAGCGAAATGATGCCATTGTACAAACATTGTATTTAGGTTGTTTACAATAAAAATTCAGTTGAAATGGAGCCTGAATGCATTTGATATAGTGTAAGGATAATGAAAAACAATAAATAATTTACAAACATTGAACTGTTGCACAATGATATTGGTATGAATTAGAATTATTATTTTTTAAAATCATTGATGATTGAAAACAACACATGCATATGTAACAGATTTTGCGGTACCTAAATGGCAACCAAGAAGAAAGGTGCTAAAAAATAAGGAGAATCAAACAAATTGTCAGAATTAAATATGTATTTTACTGAGCATTATAATTACATAGAGGTTTTGTAGCAAGCCTGCAATAATTTTGTATACAAATTTGTGTCTCACTATAAAAAATCTGTACAAACATTTTTTTTTTATGGAGTCTTTCTAGAGCAGGGAATGCAGAATATAGAAGAGGAATAGTAACAGCTGAATGATACAAATTAGCACTGATATTATAAGGTTACAAAATTTTCTGCAAAAATGCATGATATCTCTGAATTGAATATGTGCATTGCCTTATAAAGAACCTACATTTGTATAGAAAAAAATAGTGTCATGATACAACAATAGTATCCAAAAGGTAGGAACAACAAGAACAACATACCCTACAAATTTCTTTTTCCTTCATGGAATTACAATAAACCATGCAAATTTCTTTTTCCTTCATGGAATTACAGTAAACCATGCAGCTTGCTTTAATATTATGTAAAATTGAAATCCGTGGTTAAAAGTGAAATGTAGTAAGAATTTCAATGTGAATGAACTAAAACTATATTCATGAATCTTGTAATTTTGGTTCGACCAATGATCCTAGAATGATTCCTTTGACAACATTCTCCCTGCATCAGCAAAAATGATAGCTTTAGAATAGGTTATGGAGATCTTTCAAAGCATAAAAGCAAGGAGAGTTATCAATGGTGGTTTGTTCTATTGCATCCAATATATTGCTATTACTTAAGGAGCATTAACTACAGCATACTGTGACTGATTTTCTATTTTGGTCAGGGCTTGGAGCTTCTCTAGCTTATCTCTGATTCCAGTTCTCTAGCTTTTCTATTTTTATTATGAAGAAGCGAAATATATATGATTTCAATGTAGAGTGTTGTTTTCCATTTTGTCTTACATATTGTTCAAATTCCAGTGACTATAGGTTTTGACCCCATTATAAAGTTTCAGATTAAACAAAACCTTGTTCCTTCCTCTATATAGAATCAAAATAAATGTGTTTATAGAGTTAGACTAATGGTTTGTAGTTTTGGGTTTTGATGAGCAGGAAATTAGATCCACAACAGCTTCCATCGGGGCACCACTTATCATTCTCTGTTTCTGATTATGATGCATTTGTCAAGAAGGTAAAGGTTTGTAGTGGTTAACTACTTTCGGAACGTATTGATGCAAATGGCCATTTTTTAACAGGGTAAATGATAATATACGTTGGAAAGGGAGATTTCAACTTTCGAGAAAACCCAAGAAGAAGGGAAAATAAAGCAAAAAAATTTCTTTGATGTTGATGGTACAAAGTTCTTATCTTTTTGGAGTTTACAAATTTGCTCTAGATAAATTCCATGGAATTGTCAGTCATAACTTTTTATTTCATTTTCACATGTTAAAAGAACATAAAAGTTTGATGTATACTTAGTTTTGACATGGTGTTGAGAGCCCTACTTTTCCATCGTTCTGTGCAAAATACAGTTGATTTGATCAATTCATGCTTGCATATTATTTAGTGTCTCCCCATATGATGTGTACCATTATGTCCATGGTAATTTTAGGCAACTTATCCTATCTTGCAGGAAATGGCTTGGAAGTTGGTAACTGGTCTCCACCAGTTTGAAAATCTTATAAATTTTCTACTCTTATTATTATATAGCAACTGTGTTATTGGGAAATTTCCTCATGACTTTGTACTTGATTATGCTGTTTCAGCTTGCAACAATGCTTTTATTTTGATAGTTTTGAAGATTTTAGCAATCTTAGCTAGATTTTCAGCTTGCCGAGTTTAATCCCTGAACAATCTTTTTGTGTATGGCGTTTATTATGAAGATTCACATATCTAAAGAGCAATTTTCTTGTAAGTTTGTACTAGATTTTTTGAGTATTTAATTTGAAGACGGTTTCTAGATCAGTTAATCATGTGTGATGAGCTATAAGAGAATTTGTTATAGTGAGTATTTTGTGAAAAAGGAGAGAGGGGTATTTGATTAAAGTAAGGATCCACTTGAGGTGAACTGCAACAATGCTTTAATTTTGTTAGTTTGAAGATTTTGGCAATAAAATCTTAGCTAGATTTACTTTCTGCTGGTAGTTTACTATTATCAATAAATCATCAACCTGTAGCATCAACAGTAAACTTGTTGCAACTGTTGTGCAATTCTTGTTTGACTGAAACTCGTAGAATATATTTTCTTATATTTACAAACTTTATTTTCTTGCTATACACACTGTTGAAGCGAAACCCCAAAAGTCTTTAATCGTACATGCAATATTGTCACCATTCAAGAAGATTATGTCTTTGAGTTTGACATGATAATTGTAGCATATCATAATCAATAGATGGCTTGATATGGGATAATAGTATCCATTGAGTGAACTGCAGGCCCTTGCTGCATCAGTTTTATTGACCATTGATGGTGCTCAATAGTGAATTTACACCATTTTCTAAGCATTTATGTTTTGAATATATCTCATATTAGTTGCTGCCTTTTGAGTTTCTTTGATTTTCAAGTAGATTGTAGACATCATCTTGTGCTTTCAATCCTTACCACATTTAATAATGTGTTTGTTTGTAATAAGATTTATGTCAGATTTGATCTAGGATTAATAATGTGTTCATTTCTATTAAGCTTCCTTTCTTCTGTGACTGCTCCAACTCTATATTTTAGCCCATTTGGGTCAAAGTTTTGCGTTGGTGGATCTGTTAAAAGTGCAGAAGCAAAAAAAGTGCTATACAGTGATTTTTTCCCCCTTAATAATGCTTTTTTTGGTAAAAGGTGTAAACATCCATAAATGTATTATAGTAATAACTAATGTACCAAAGTATCCAGAGATACAGAGTGAGCATTTACAAAAAAAAGGAGCCTATACCAGGTATTACAATGAAGCTAAGCATTGAAGGAGTAATAAAGCTATCCAGCCATAAATAGCTGGTTTAGTGAAGCGGAGGACAGACTGCAGACTCTGAGTGTTTCTTTGTAAATACTATTGATGAGCACTTTTCTGTGCACCATATTGCTCCAAATTAAATTGCCCCGGCCGGCTATTCCGAATTGCGCCACCGTTACCCTGGCCGACATATCTCCCTCTCGAAATTATCCCTCTTTCCCCTAACCGCACACTTAGAAAAATCCCCTTACCAAAACCCTGAATTAATTAAAGCTCCATAATCCTCAAGTAGACCCCCCACGTTGGATTTAAACAATAAAGCTTCCCTTAAATTAAATCGAGCCCGGTAATTTTCTCAAACATTTTGCTAAAAGCCCTGTTTTTGGACTGAAAATGGCTGCTGACAGAAGCTAACCTTACAGACCGTCAAAATCTCATTGAGCTGCAAATCGATTTTGAGGTTTCTTATTTTTACTGTTTATTGACGGGATTATAGATGCAAGAGTCTGAAGGAAACAACAAAGCTTTGCAAGCAATCTGTGCTGCCAAAGAGCGAATACCAAAGTCCCTTAAATTTTATTAACTGGCTCTTGAATTGGGGGTGTCTGATGCTAAACCGGAAATTTCTCACTCAGTTCACGAATATCTCTAATAAAAGATCGAAGGAATTTTTTGCTTTGAGAAAAATTCGAAAGGACTTCTGTAAAACAAATCACATGCCTGATCTGATATCTGTCACCACGTATCACCACTTCTCCGCCTAGACACATAACATTGAGTTCGCTGCCTGCGATTTGAAAGCTATGACAGTCGCTGGATAACCCAGTGGCGGACCGGTCAAATCCACTGATGTGGAAAGTAAACTGGCAATGATAGACAAAAGAAACTCCATCAATCTCACATAGGAAACGCCTTCGGCGTAAATTAGATATTATAAGTTGAAACTATCAAATTGATCTATTTATAAATTTTTTAACATGATATTAAGAAAATCACAGATTAAAATAGACATTAACAAAATAAAAAAACTCTAATTAAATTTAACTAACAAAATTGATCTAGATTCTTAGAACATTTCCCTCCTTGGACAAGCCTCTAATGGTTTTACCAAGAATTCTTATATCAAAACATTTCCCCAAGCTTGACATTAATTGAAATAACTGTAGTTGCTTTGACTTCCTAAGTGTATCTCTTCTGATCACCATTCACACACAGCTTCCAAAAGCTCACGAATGCAGGAGATTAGCTCATGTAAGTGCAGCCTCTCCACCATAGCTGAAAACAGCAAGAAGTTTCCAGCACTCTGATCATTGTAGGAAGGAAAGAACATGAAAGAAAAAGACAAATGGACTGTGTCAAAGAACATGATCAAACCTAAAAGCAAGAAAATTTGAATGTCCACAGGAAAAATTCTGAGTAAACAAAACAAGGATTGAAGCTTCCTTTTAAACTCCGATGGCCAGCAAATCTGTAACCTAATTATCATCCAACATGGGATAAGAGAGACTAAACTTTTAGAAGTTGCAAAAAAGGGTCATAGCTTCAAAACGGATATCATGCAGTTAAAAATATGATTAGAATCTCCTTTGATAATAGGATTCTGGATATGGTCCTAAATCACCAGTTTAAGACCAAGAATGAAAGACCAACCCTCGTGTATTTCCTGCCATGTTCAAATTGCTTTTTAATGCTAGCGTATTACCTATTTAGAATATGGATTATTTTGATGATATATATTTTATATATTTTTAATTGGAGTTGTTTATATTTATAATATGTATAAATCAATATTTTGTCTTTATCATGTATATTTAATTATATTGATGTATTGGTGTAAATGGTAGATAGTCATGCATGATTAGTTGACATGAATTTGTGATTTCTATGAATTTGATATCATTTATACATTATAATTTTACATATTAATTGTCTATAGTCTTTTCTTATGTTTTATAATTGTGATGATCATACTTTGAGATAATATGCACACTATTATATTTATTTATGAGACTATTGGTATACTTTCATTATTGGACCTAATGTGTGCAATTGAGTGTGTAGAATTTTTACAAGTATATGACCAATTGAAAGTATGTGGAGTAAAAATGATGGATATTACTTCATCATCTTGCTTGTACTAAATGGAAGATTGAGACCTCATCTCATGTGTAGAATATTTTACCTAGCCTTTACAATCTTTTGGGAGAATCTATGGTGTTTATGTAAATGCTTGAGCATATTTTTGTGATTGCTTCATATCTAGTTTGTTTTCACCAATTTTTGCACTTTTTGGTGAAGGTTGGATTTATATATGGATTTTGATTCATTTCTTTTGACTTAATTTAAAACTTTAAGTCCCTTAGGTGATTCTATCTTAATCTATGAAGTTTTAAATTCAATTTATAATTTTATTTAGCTATATTATTTTAATTTATAATTAAAATGTCATTATAAAAAAATACTTAAAATATATCATGGTTATTTTAAACCCCTTTCTTGACACTTTTAGTTTTTTATAAATTTTAAGATTGAATTAATTATTTTTCTGTGATACAAAATTTTTTCCTTAAGGGATTTTTAATTCAGAATTATAAGTAATCTTTACTTGGATAAGTATGTTATAGATCTATTTTTAGTTTTATTTTTCGAATTGTGGTGAATTTGTTTGTCTTTTCATGGAGTAATTCCTCTATTCTATTGTTGCACCTTTCTAGAGTTCACCACATGCATATAGAATAAGTTTAGGGACTTGGGAGGTGTTGGTTTTTTAATTTTCCCAACCAGTATCTTATGAAATTCTAAAGAATAGCTAATGAGTAGGAAAAGATAAAGACACATTTTCCTCTACAAATTTAGGCTCTACAATGTTGGAAATATGAACAATAACCCAAATGAAGTTGGCCACACTTCAAAGGATCAACCACGAAGAATACCATCCACATGAATAAAGAAGTAGTGCACTATGAGAAAGAAGAGAACTTGACCAAATAATGATCTATGATGAATTGATCTAAACGATTGTGATGAGGGCTACACCGCTCAAAACCCATACAAAAAAAATAGATACCAACATAGAAGATGTGAGACAAAAAAGCAACAAACTTTCAATTATTTTCAAAAAATTAAATTATAGATTTAGAACTTACAATGCTACAACCTCATGGGCTTGATTTATTACAACAAAATCAATTCTGAAAGAAAATCTATTATTTAGAGTCACAATATGCACTAATGGAGCCACCTTGAACAAACCCTCTTAACCCTTTTTATTTTACCCAATAACTAGCTTAGAATGTTATAGAAAATGTAACTTTCCCTTTTGTTTTGGTACAAGAAGTCCTACCATTTGATTTTTTTCTTAGGAAGATATTTGAATGAAATTCACTTTTTACTAGGGCAACTTCTCAAGGCCATAACTTTTGATCCGACTGTCATATTTTCAATTGTAATTTATCGTTGGAAAGCTTGTGAAGAGTTCTACAACTATCTTTCACCAGATCTTAAATATCAGAGATTTTACACCCTATTTTGGGGCTTTGAAGGACATTAATTTTTAGTTTTAAATTTTATTGGAGAAATTATCTGAGATAAAAATTTAATATCTCCCAAATGTTAAAGGATTTTGAGATGATTCTTTCACCAAAAATATTATTTTCCAATTTCACTCCTTGGGGGTCAATTTTCGTGTCCATACAACCTAAATAGGTTGACTTACTAAAAATAGTATGTGACTATTTTTGGTTGTTTCAAACTTCTAACTATCCCAAAGACTGTGTGAGTCTCCATGGACCCCAAGACAACTAAGGAAACTACAAAAAAATGAAAATACAATATTTTTGGGTGATGCAAGATTGTTCTTACACCATTGGATTCTCTTGGATTAGATTTACAAATGTACAAGAGCATTCCTTATATAGGAAAGGAGAGGGGTAGTTGGATAACCACCTTGGTTACACTCATTAAATTCCTAATGCACAATTATAAATGCATGACTAAAATATTAAATGCCCAGATAACTATATGCCTATTAATGAGATATGATCCTATTAAATACTATTTTCTAGAATGCCACCTAGGAAACTAACTCCTAAGTAAACTTATTAATGATGTGAATAGGTCCTCACCAATATCTAGTTAGAAAATAACCCCCCATAAGTGCATCTTAGGGAGTGTAGTTATTATCCAAATGATGCAAGGATGGGTATTGAATACTAGGCCATGTTAGGTACCCATGTACAAATTAAAATGTAATCTCTTACAAATGGAGAAAAGGAGAAAACCTAATGGGACAAAACTCCTCCCCAAAAAAGAGATATAATGCAAAATATAATGCTAATCATGTACAAATAATGGAAGTGATGTATGGAGGTCTCAACATAAATACTTGCAAGAGCTACATCCATCACAAGAATACAATAATCAATATCTCCCCATAAGAGGGAAATAGTGAGACTATATAGCTCCCCCACAATATGCAATCACTTGCAAAAATGGTAAGTTCTTTAAGACAAAACATGATCCAATTTTGACAAACAACTTGTCTCCCTTTTGGAAGAAACTGTGAGATTTGCTAACTAGCCTACCCAGGAATCTAATGACTGAAGGAAAGAAAAACCAAAAATATGATGGGGAATAAGCTGTACTCTCAAAACTACAAAGCTATATTCAATTTGAGAATTGATAAGTACATAGAAAATGCCTTGGTTATATAGGCCAAGGGGAGAGATAGATGCAACTAGATTATGACAAGTGTTGGCACCTTATGAGTTGTGACAACTCATGTCATTAAAGGATCAACCACCTTATCCCTATGTAAAGTTAAGCTAGTGTGAAGAGGACTTTAGTGGAGAACTAGTTAAGAATGAACTAGTTAGATAAAATACCCCTTTCATAATAGCACCCCTCTTAAGTGCAACTTAGGGAGAAGTATACAATGCAAAGATGAAAATATGGGTCCTGGCTACTAGGCCTGATGAGGTACCTATGTACATAATAGCCTCTTAATGATAAAGAAGGAGAAAACCTAGTGGGAGAAAAGTCCTACCCATGAGAGGGTGAATGAAGAAGGTCTAAGTGACCCCCCAGAAGAGATTTCCATCACCCCTAAGAGAGATTGAAGATGAACATACTTGCTCTCAATGAAGGGTTTGGTGAATATATCTACAACTTGATCTACTATAGGATAGTATCACAAATCAATGGCCTGCTCCTGAATTAATTCCTAGAGAAAGTGCATATGGATCTTCATGTGTTTGGTTCATTGATGATGGACCAAATTCTTCAAGATCTAGATGGTGCTCTGATTATCACAATAGATGATTGATGGATTTTGAAAGGTGATGCCAAGTTGAATGAGGATATGTTAAATCCAAATAGCCTTAGTAGAAGCATTGGCAACCCCTTGATACTCATCCTTAATTGAAGAAAGAGCAATGGCATATTTCTTCTTACTTTTCCAACAAATGGAGTCAAAACCATAGTGCAAACTATAGCTAGATGTGGACTTGTGATTATCAATATCACAACCCAATTAGAATTTGTGTATCCAAGTAAGTTTGAACTTGGGCTTGCTGCATAGTGAATCCCATACCGATGAGTTCCCTAGTTATAGTGCAAGATGCATTTGGTAGCTTTCCAATGAAGCTCATGTGGTTCCGTCATGAAGTGTGAAACAATGCCAACTTCAAAGGAAATGTCAGGGAAAGTATGATTCAAGTAGATGAGGCTACCAACAAGTTGACGATATAGATTAGCATCAACTAGTGGTGTGGAACATTTTTCCTCCAGCTTAACTCTAGACATAAAGGGAGTTGGTTCAAGTTTACAATCAACCGTATGAAAATGTGACAAAAGATCAAGAGCATACATGGGTTGTCCAAGTGAGATCTCAGAAGAAGTCTAAGTGATCTCAATCCTAAAAAAATAGTGCAAGATACCCAAGTCAATCATGGAAAATCTATTATGCAAATCATTCTTCATAGTTTTGATGATGGATGAAGTGCTCCCAATGACAATTAAATAATCAACATAGAGAGCTAAGAAGAGAAGAGTGTCCTCTTGCCACAAGATGTAGACATTTGGATTTGAGTGGAATCTAGAGAACCCAATGGAGAGAAGAAAGGAGTCCATGTTCACATACCAAGCTCATGGAGCCTTTTTGAGGCCATAGAGATACTTAGATTACAAACCAATGAAGAATATTGAATGAATCCTTGTGGTTGCTCCATGTAAAGTTATTCATGTAGATCTCCATGAAAAAATGCACTCTTCACATCCATTTGATGTACAACCCAACCATGAGCTATAAAAATATCAAGTAGCAAGTGAATGGAGTTCATTTTGGCAATAGGGGCAAAGGTCTCAATATACTTGGTACTTGAGAGAAACCTTTGGCCACAAGTCACACTTTATACTTGTCAACTGAGCCATCCGCTGCAAATTTGGTTTGATAGATCGACTTACACTAAACTAGTTTTCTTCCCTTAGGAAGTGGAACAAGATCCCATTTTTTATTCCACATTAAAGAGTTGTATTCTTCCTCCATTGTAGAATCCCACTCAGCATTACCAGATGCTTCAGGAAATGACTATAGATTTGAAGCTATGGCGATGTAGAAATGTGAAATGTCATGATGTTGTGACTGAGTCCTCCTTGTATTTGAAGGATCCCCAATAAGATCACCTACAAACTCAAGTGTTTGGAGAGCCCAACAAGGCATGGTAGCAGATGGAGGAGGAGATTTCAAACTCTCTAAAGAGGAAGATGAAATCACATGATCAACTAAACGACTAGAAGAATCTTGAGGAAAATCCTCAATCTCAAAATCCTCTAAATCCACTGTGGAGGAAGGAAGAGTATAGGATGAGCTAGAAGAGCTTTCCTCAAAATTCAAACTACACTCAATGAAGAGCTTATGTGTTGTAGGACCCATTAGACAATATCCTTTGAAACTATAGTGTAGTAAAATGCACACCCTTTCATTTTAACACTTGTTTGAGTCTGCCTTGCTTTATTTATTCCTATTTATGGCTTAATTGGTCCTAGTTTTCATCCACAAGCCCTATGAATTGTATATTTTTCTGTCTAATCCTGACATTCTTCAAAAGATAAATGATAATTTAATGATTATGTCTGAGTGTCCCTAATTTTTGGGTTGGGAATAAAATTCCACCTAGGTTTGGGACCCTGATTTTGAAAGCACGTAAATAGGTCCCTTTTTGGAGTATGTGCCCTGAGTTTCATGCCTTGGGACTAAGATGCCACATAGGGCATGCATCTTAGTCCTGCTTGAGGTATTTTTGGGATTTAATTTCAAATTTTGGTGGGATTTAGCCACCTTTAATTAATGAATTCATATGTCGGCTTGGTGTTATGTAATTTTAGGATATTAAGCATAGATAAGTATAAATACAAGGTTCCTCCTCTCATTTCCATATCAAGCAAGATTACAAGCACTCTAAGCATCCAATAATTCTAGCATTCAAGAGTAATTCATTAAGCATTTGGAGCCATCATCAAGATTCAAACATCATATCAAATATCGTCTTGCATCATGTGTGTTGTTGTGCTAACATTTGTGATGCAGGGTTTTGATTCAAGCAAGAAATTCAAGTATGCATTTATCAAGTCTTCCTTTGATTCAAGATCCATATCCATTACAACCATTTCACACAAGTTTGCATACTTTACAACAAGGGTTTGGTGATTTTTAGCATTGTATGTTGTTCATTCATCATTTCCCTTCATTATTCTATTTCATTTCAAGGTTTAATTACCAACAAGGGGTTTGACTATGGAAAATCCTCATTCACTAATAATCAACAAGTTTTTCCTCTCTTGCATGTTTATGATTGCAAATTTAGATTGAAGACTTGAAGATCATTTGAAGTGCAAAGTTGCAAAGTTGCATTGCAAAGTTTCCATCTTCAAAGAAACTCACCTACAAGCTAGATCTGGAAGTTTAAGAACCTAAGATCATAGAAGAAGAAAGTGTAGACATCAAGCCTCAAGACCGTATTCAGAAATTTTAGAAATTCCAAATGGGACTAAGACAATAGTAAGGGCGTATTAGTCCTTTGGAGGGTATTTTTTAGAAATTCTTTTAGATCCAGTACTAACATTTGAAGATTTTGCATATGCCCCGAAAAATAGTAGCGAGACTAAGACAACAGTAAGGGGGTATTAGTCCTCCATAACACATTTTGGCAGCTTCTTTACATTTCCAGAATCCTCACAATATTTCTAGACTTCCCAGGTACATACATCCTAACTTGCTATTGCATAATTTCATCATTTGCATCCTTCATTTAGCTTGCAATATTAGATTTTGTGAGTTGAATGCTTATTTGTCTTTTCCAAGCATTTCCTTGGTGGTGAGCCCGTAAAATATTAAATAACCCCATCCTAGGTCCTCCTTGTTGAGAATTGACTCACTTTGTGAGGTTGATAGTCAATCCAATTAGGACTTGTAGGACATTATTGAATAATTGTTGGTGAAAAGTGGTATTCCATCATCATTTTTCACACCAATTCATTTTGGTGATCCCAAACTTATTGAGCATTCATTTTTTGATTTGGAGTTCATTAAAGTCCTAGATCTAGGCTGTATTCATTCTTGCATTACATCTTGCATTAGTGAAATTGCATCCAGGGTTTCTCATATTTGCATTAGTGAAAGTGCATATAGGTTGCGTTTTTTTATTTCTTGCATCATTTCATTTCATTCAAAAAATGAAAAGTGCATTGCTTATCATCCTAATTGCATTTAGAAATATTGTTATTGCATTCAAAATTTAAAAAAATGCATTCAATTACTTATCATTAGTTACTTTTTGTTGCATTCACTTGCACAATTTTCTATTTCTAAACATCAAGATCCTGAATAGGTAGTCTGTTAACACTATAGACAATCCATAATTTGTTGTTTTTTAGAGAAAAACCTTTGTTAGGACTAAAATTCCCTTCCTAGCATCTTAGTATCTCTGAGGGTTTTTGATTCAGAATCTTCTCTCTGTTGTTTGCTACATATTTTAGTCCCTAAAACCTCAAAATTTCACCAGTAGGACCAAGATGCCATTATTGGCATCTTAGTCTTTGTTGAGTTTGACTTTCTAGTTTTTAGGATCTGAAATTTCTTTTTTGTGCTTCTATTGGTTGCTTTCAATTTTTTGTTTTAGTTTGCAAACTTGTTGTTTCTTTCATTTCAAGTTTATTTGTTCAAACTTACATCATGGATATGTGTTTCAAAAAGCTTGGGATGTACTTGAAATCTTTGTTAGATGTGTCAAGTTGTGCCTTTGGTAATGACCCTAATGAAATTGAACTTTCCCATGCTCACACAACTCCTAATGCATGTCCTCCTCATAGTGTTGACATCATTGGAGAAGATGATGATAGCATGAACAAGTTCCTAAATGCTTTCCTTAACAACCTTGAAGATAATGCTTCCTTTTATTCATCCATGAAACAACCAAATCCCTCTACAATACCACCTCTTGATATGTTTGGTTGCTTACATCCTGAAACAAAAGTTGAACCTAAGTTCCCTACAATAGGTGAACCTACTTCCTCCACACACACAAATGCTCAACCATTTTATGATAACACAGTTACAAACACTCCAATCAATCTGGAAGAAACATACAAAAAGGGATTCATGATCTTGAGTAAAAAAGGATGTGATACAACAATTGAACATGAAATTCATCAAGTTCTAGAGAAAATACCAACAAATGAAAATACAAAAGGGTTAGGATATCAAGATCTTGGGCTCCCAACACAGGACCTCCTAGAGAATACCTAAAGCTTCATCGCGATGTTACGGTAATCTTAAATTCCCCTCCCGAAATGAGTGTACTTCCTAAAGAATAACCAATAACTCATGACAATAACATAGGTAATAGGGGCACCTTAGATCATCTCCCTCCAAGTTCAATCTGAGAAGTTGGTGAATCTAGCAAATGTATGTGACCTTACAACTAAAAAAAATCCAACCCCCTCAGCTGCCACCTAAAAGTGAAAGAAAATTACAAATCCTTTTCAACCAAGGACTTATCTATTACCACGAGAGAAATATAAGCTAATATTATATCCTAAATTTGCAAAAGTTTGAATTTTTAAATACCACAAGACTCTTAAACATTGTACTAATGAGTGTCATGTATTCAAGATTATATTGAGAAAATACCACTTCAACAAAGATACTTGTGATATGGTGAGTCAGTAGCATAAAATTTTCCTCCTCTTCATGTAGTAGTTGTAGAATACCCTATTCTTAGTATAACATGACCTTTCCCATCACTTACCTCAGATCATTCTTGTCTTGCACTCAGTGGGGACAAGAGGTAGATAGCCTTGTCCTAGTAATGCACTTGATGTTGTCCCTCTTGCTAGTGATCTGCATTTTGTATATACTAAACAAGATTGGGATGTGAATGACCTACTGGATGGTTGAATTCCATGTACTTTACTAGTATTTTTCTTTTGTTTAAATCATTTTTTCCTTATTTTTTTTATTGCATGTGTGTAATGATATCCCCCGTGATGTTTTGTTTGATGTTTCTCTATCTTTGTGACATTCCTCTATTTGTACCTTCATTCTATATTTTCTAAGCTTTTTCCTTTACATTGATCTTTTATCTTTGCTTTTAATTTTCATTTTTTCTTGTGTTTTCCTTTTGGGGATGATGCAAGGCATTGCGACACCCTATGTCTCTTCCATGTTGACCCAAAATATTGTTCATTATATTTTCTTTTCATTTTCATTTTTTTCTCGTGTTTTCCTTTTGGGGATGACACAAGGTGTCGAGACACCCTATGTATCTTCCATGTTGAACCAAAAGGATTTTTTTTTTTTTTATCTCTTTGTGTCATTCTTCCAATTCTATGTGTATTTGGGGAATGATGATAGTTCCGATCTCTCTAATATCATTGTAGCAAAGCCAGATGCTAACCACAAATTCATAGATCCATTATGTGTTTCTGGGGGGAAATCCTCTATTCCTTTTCCTTTTTCTTTTTCATGTTTTGGATACTTTAAAGTAATTTCTCACAACAAGGTGTTAGCGATTTCTTTAAAGTGGGGGAATACATTAGCATTACTTTTGGCATGATTTTATTTGCATATGTTTCGTGTTCCTTGATGTGATTTTCTTTCTTTATGCAATGCATTTTTCCTCTTGGTGGTATCATTGGGTTTGATTCCCTCCAAGAGTGTGCTATTTCCTTGTCCTCTCTTGGAAACATTAGATACAATGTTCCCCAGGATGAGACCTTGCACTTGTCCTTTCTTGGAAACAAGAGGAGACCTTTTGCACTTGTCCCCTCTTGGAAGTATTGGGTATGATGTTCCCCAAGATGAGACCTTGTATTTATCCTCTCTTGGAGACATTAAGCATGATTTAACCTAAGATTAAGACCTCACACAAACTAATAAAAGTCCCTTCGAACATCCCTCTTTCTTGTTTCATTTTCTTATTGTACCTTATTAAATTCATGGATGTATGGCTTTGATATGGTTCCTTGGGGCTCACCTAGTGGAAACCTAGCTTCAGTAGCCCTTGTGAGCATTCTTT
The DNA here is from genome assembly GCA_007258455.2 of Sequoia sempervirens. NCBI lineage: Eukaryota > Viridiplantae > Streptophyta > Pinopsida > Cupressales > Cupressaceae > Sequoia > Sequoia sempervirens. The sequence continues at coordinate 82,188 of VDFB02290986.1, forward strand.
TCTTTCCTTTTTGTGCCTTATTAAAGTCATGGAGGTATGGCTTTGATATGGTCCCCTTGGGGCTCACCTACTGAACAACTAGCTTCACTAGTCCTTGTAAGTGTGCATTTTTCCTTGTGTCCTTATCATAGTCATGTGTAATGTCCCCTTCTCAATTGTGATCAACTCAGTTGACTGTTTGCCTATTCTAGAGACCTGTAAGCTACTCGGAGGGTGAAATTAGGGTTTCCTATTTTTGAGGAGGTTGTTGTTTGAAGATTGAAGATTGGATTGCGGATTCTTTCTAGGTTTTTTGAGAGCTTCGTAGTGGTATAGCTCATTTGGTGTTCTGAGCAATTTCATGAATTTACTTTTTTTAGTAAATTCTATTTCTGGCAGTGGTCCTGTTGGCTACAGTGTTGTTGGCTCTCTTCTTCAACCAGTTCAGTTGGTAATTTGATTTTTGGCCTTTGGATGCATTTTCTAGAGAGATAAGTTATTTTCATATTATAATGTTAAATTTAATATTATAACCCCTTGGCCTAGCATTATAACTTTATGTTGTTTTAAAAAGGGAGATTTTGAGGGTGAAGGCCTCATCAAGAGATAATTTATATTTTAACCTGGCCAAATTATGGGTTGGAGAAGTGGGACGCCTACTTGAGAGAAAGATTAATTTTTATAAAAGTGAAATATTGCCTTATGAGAAAAGGACACCACCTTTGGAGGAAAAAGAGTAGAAGTCAAATTTGAATTTGGGGGCCCTTCTTGAAGCTTCTAGAAGATTTTCCTCAAGTCTTTATATGCTGGCCTCAACTCTTCATTTGCCATCTTTTGTCTACCATATTGTTATGCTGCTAGATTGTCTTCAGGCACACGCTTCGAGGAAAGCATACCTCCTAGCAATGGCTCATCTTCTTGCTTGAAAGATAGCAACTAGTTGATAAGTAGATTGTAGTTGAGTTGTTTTAGCATTGCATTTGAGTTTCCTAGCATATTAGTTTAGTTTCCTTGCATTTTAGACATATTTTGGAGTTGTTGAATATCATAGCTGATTGTAAGAATTGCTCATATCTCATGAAATAAAAATATTATCGTTTTGGGTGTTTTTCCTTTGTTCTACTCAGCTTGGGACAACCCCTTCCTAGAAGTTTCAGATTTGATTTTGCTATCTTAGATTTTATCTTGCAAAAATCACCCTTCTTTGGGCCGTACCATTCTAGTTTGCCTGACAAGTGTTTAGAAAAAAAAATACTTTAATTTATTAGTTGTTTCTTAGTCTAGTCTTCATTGTCATCATCCTAGCATTTGTTTGTATCAAGTCTCATGTCATTCTGGAAAGTATTGAGTGAGTTGTGAGTATTTTAGTGAGTTATAGTGTTGCTGATTACTTCATTTCAGTCACTGGTCTATCATATTAGTCTTGAATAAATGTAAGTTGTAAGGAGATTGAGTCTTGAGAGTCTTGTTAAGCATTGAGGAAATCGTATTTAGTTTTGTAGCATTGGAGGACTTTCTAATATGGGGTTTTGGAAAACATTCTATCATATTGTAAGTTGAATAGTAGTACTATCAGTGATTCTCCTCTCTCTTTCACTTACTTTATTGTACTTCCCGCTGAATAAGTGGAAGAGGTTGGCTTGCTGCCTATTTACTTTCAATTAGTATTTTTAGGGACCCTATGACCATATGCTCGCCATCACTTGGCACCATCTTGGTTAGAGTTACTTCAACTCATCTTACATAAGATCCTCTGACCATATGCTCATCTACCCTAGACAAATTCTTGGTTAGAGTTCCCTTCCAGTTCTGCATCCACATTAGATCCTTTGACCATATATGCTCACACCTTGCCCACATCAGAATCCTAGTGTACATCCTTGGTTAGAGTTACATTCGTATCATTTTGGTTTTAAAGCTAACCTTAACGAGTGTGTGTTGATTGTAGTTGTAATTGGAAAAAACAAAAAAAAATTAGTTCGGTTCATTACAGTGGTATCATAACCATGATTCTGCCAACCTTTTCCCTACAGTGATTCAGTTGTCAGATGAGTGACAGTGATTGTAGATACTACACTAGAAGTCAGGCTAGAAAACAATAGTCACAGTTTCCACCAGTGCCAGAAGTAGATACTTTTTCAGAGGCTTTGAGAGAAACAGGGAAAGTAGTAGATACTAGTAAAGCAGTTGAGAACATGTCAGATAGTCATAAGCAGGCCATGGATCAGAGAGATGAAAGGATGGAAAAGAAGTTTGCTGGGATGATTGATATGATGTCCCGTTTTCTTGCAAGAATGGATTAGCAAGCTGCTCAGAATCATACCCCTAGTCAAAACAATGCCACATGTGAAAATAGTGGTGTAAATGGAAACAATGGCAATGGGAGAGACAAGACTATTGGCCAACATGAGGCCACCTCTAGAGGATCAGCCTCTAGACCACTCTTTCCTACATTCACTTAGAGGGAGGATCTGCAAGTTGAATCTGCCATTCCTTTTGCAGATGATGCCAAGCAAGCCTACTTGGAGTATACCACCTTACCCCCTGATCTTAGAAACCAGTGGTCATTTGATCAATTCTTGAACCAAAGAAACATAAGGACGAAGGAAGAACTGATAACCAAGCTCCTATGGCCCCTAGGGAAGGTGTCATTGGATCACTTTGATGGAAGTGATAAGTGTTCGGCAAGGTTGTGGGTTCAAAAGCTGGATAACTACCTATCGTTAAGGCCCATGCCAGAGGAAGATGCCATAAAGTTTGTAGTGTTGCATTTGGAAGGAGCTTCCCATGAGTGGTGGTACCGTGGTTTGGTCACTCTTGGCCACAACCTCACTCGAACCTATGATGAATTCACCAACAAGCTGATTGATAGATTTGACACTGAGGATCCTGAAGTGAAGTTTCATGAACTAGCACAATTGAAGTAGCATGGTTCCTTGGATGCTTACATAGCTGATTTTCAAAGGCTTTTCATGATGGTACCCAACATCATTGAAAGAAGGTTGGTTGTAATGTTCTCCAAAGGATTGGTTGAACCCTTGAAAGGGTGGGTTAAGGATTTCGATCCACCAAGTCTCAAAGAAGCTATAAAAAAGTCTCCAAGTATGGAGTTATCAGCCCTTAGGCCAAAATTTTTTCCCAAGCCCTTTGGCCACAAGAGGGATAAGAAGCATTTTTCAAATCAACACAAGGAGTTTCCACCCAAGTTGACTGATGAGCAGCATGAACAACTTAGAAAAGAGGGAAAGTGTTATACATGTTTGGAGCCTTGGGTTAAGGGTCATAGATGTCTTGGAAGAGGGCATTCTAACCAAATGGGGGCCTATTCTAATTATGGATCAGAATCTGATATGTCTGATCAGCAGTCTTATTTTGGGGACAACGAGGAAGAGAGAGCTCCAGAAGAGTCTGATCATGAGCAAGGAGTTGGAGGCCCTATTGCCCAATTTTCTAGTTTCCAAAAGAACAAATCTTTCAAGGTTTGTGGTGGGATTGGAGGTCACTGTATTGTTGCCTTAATTGATACCGGGGCAACACATAACTTCATTGACGAAGGTGTGGTTGCAAAGAGATGTCTCAAAACAGAAGAATTTGAAGGATTCAAAGTCATGGTGGTTGACGGGTTTCATATTTCTTGCAACCAAAGAGTTCCTAACATGTCTATGTAGTTAGGCAACTATGAAGTCAAAGATGACTTCTATGTAGTTACTATTGGTGACATAGATGTAGTACTTGGTATTCAATGGTTACGCTCACTTGGTGAAATCTCTCTCAATCTACAAATAATGGAGCTCAAGTTCCAATCTGAGGGAAAGAAGGTGGTGTTAAGAGGAATGTCCAATGGTGGTCCTCGGATTGTGTCATTGAAAAGAATGGAGAGGCTGATTTAGCATGATCAAGTTGAGTGGGCTGCGAAATGTATGGTTCTTCTAGCTAGTCCAGTTGAAACAAAGAGGGACTATCCTCCAGATATCCAATCTATACTCACCAAGAAGAGTAAGGTGTTTGCTAATCTACCTCCTAGGTCGCCTCTTGAAAGGGGACTTGAGCATGTCATTGAGCTCAAGGAAGGGGCCAAGCCAGTCATCACAACACCATATCGGTATCCTAAGAAGTAGAAGGACAAGATCAAGAAAAACATAAAAGAACTCTTGGAGATGGGCTTCATTCGTCCAAGCAAGAGTCCCTTCGCTTCAACAGTAGTTCTTGTGAAGAAGAAGGATGGCACCATCTGCAGGTGTGTGGATTATCGTGCCTTGAATCAAAGCACAACAAAAAATTGGTACCCCATTCCCGAGATAGATGAGCTGATTGACAAGCTACATGGTGCCAAGTTCTTTTCAAAAATTGATTTGAGGTCGGGCTACTATCAAATTCGGATGAGAGGGTCAGATGTTGAGAAGATGGAATTTAGATGCCACTATGGTCATTTTGAGTTTTTAGTCATGCCTTTTGGGTTGACTAATGCTCCAGCCACCTTCTAGTCTTGTATGAACAGAGTCTTTTAGAAATAGTTGAGGAAGTTTGTGTTGATCTTTTCTGATGATATCCTCATCTTCAGCAAGACGTGGGAAGAACATCGCAAGCACTTGGAGGAAGTGCTTAGCATCTTAGAGTCAGAAATTTTGTTTGCCAAAGAGTCCAAATGTGAATTTGGAATGAAGGAGCTGCTCTACCTTGGTCACATAATCAGTGCTAATGGGGTCAAGGTTGATCCTGAAAAGATCAAGGCTATAGTTGATTGATCACCTCCAAAGAACTTGACTCATTTGAAATTGTTCTTAGGTCTTTGTGGCTTTTATAGGAGATTTGTGAAGGGCTACTCTCAAAGTGCTGCTCCTCTTACTAACCTCACTAAAAAGGGGGCTTTCTTTTGGTCAGAAAAGGCACAAAGTGTTTTTGATAAGTTCAAGAAGATCATGAGTTCTTGCCTAGTTTTGGCCATACCAAATTTCTCCAAGCCTTTCGAGTTACAGTGTGATGCATCCAGAGAAGGTATTGGGGCTGTTTTGATGCAAGATAAGCATCCCATTGTGTTTGAAAATAGGAAAATAAGGGGTGTTGAGAGGACCTACTCCATCTATGACAAGGAAATGCTTGCAATCATGCATGCATTAGCTAAGTTCACACAATATCTGGTGGGGAGCAAGTTTGTGGTGAAGACTGATCACAATAGTCTCAAGCACTTCATGCACCAGAAGGATTTGAATGAAAGACAACAAAAGTGGGTGAGTAAGCTTCAAGCTTACGATTTTTACATTGAGTATGTCAAAGGGAAAAAAAACATTGTGGCGGATGCTCTATCTAGGAGGCCTCATTTGAGCTCATTGTGTGAGCTTACTGTTGATTGGAAGGAGATGTTGCTTGCTAATTATGCAAAAAATTAGTTTGCAACCAACATCATCGAAGGTACTTTCCATGACGAAAGGTACAAAGTGGTTGATGGTTTGATACACTACAAGGGAAGGATCTTTTTGGTGGTGGATTCTAAGCTCAAAAAGAAGATTTTGATGACTTTCCATGACATCCCACTTGCTGGTCATCAAGGTTATTTCAAGACATATAGGTAGATTCGAGAGCATTTTTCTTGGAAGGAGTTGAAAGAGGAACTCCAACGCTACATCAAGGAGTGTCCCACTTGTCAGATGAAAAAAAATGAGCATTCTCTTCTAGCTGGTTTGCTACAACCTCTTCCCATTCCCAACCAAAAATGAGAAAGCATATCAATGGACTTCATCACAGGGTTGCCAAAGGTTCAAGGAAAAGATTGTATCTAAATTTTAGTAGACAGATTAACAAAGTTTGCTCACTTTATTGCTATCACTAGCACATTTTCAGCAGCTCAAGTGGCAGATTTGTTTTTCCATGAAGTGTTTAGGTTGCATGGGTTGTCGAAAAACATTGTGAGTGATAGGGACATCAAGTTCCTAAGCACCTTTTGGCAAGAAGTTTTCAGGATGAGTGGTAGAGTGCTTACTCCAAGCACTAGCTATCACCCTCAAATTGATGGTCAAACAAAGATAGTGAACAAATGGTTGGAGGGCTATCTTAGAAACTATGTCTCAGAGCAGCAAAGAGCATGGATGAAATGGCTTCACATTGGGGAGTATTTCTATAATTCATCTTTCCACACATCAATAAGTATGTCTCCATTCATGGCTCTCTATGGTTATGAGGCTCCTAGCTTTGCTAATTTGGTGTTTGGTGATAGAAAAGCCCCTCAAGCCAAAGATTGGTTGCAGCAAAGTCAAGATATTTTGAATTCCTTGAACAACAACCTTCAAATAGTACAAAACTAGCATAAGATGTACACTAATCAGTAGTGTGTTGAGCGTTCATTTGAGGTTGGAGATATGGTTTAAGCCTTCGACTTCAGCTTTACAAACAGTCTACTCTCAAGAAGAGCGGAGCTGAGAAGCTCAAACCTCACTTCTATGGGCCATTCAAAGTCATCAGAAAAGTTGAAGCAGTGGCTTATGAGTTGGAACTACCCTCAAGTAGTAAGGTTCACAATGTCTTCGATGTGTCTCGCCTCAAGAAGGAACTTGGACACAATGTTGTTGCTTAATCATAGTTGCCTCCCTTGGATGAAGAAGGACAATTGACCTTGATTCCAAAGGAGATTATTAATCCCAGAGAACGTTCTTTGAGGAGAAGGACAATCAAAGAATACTTGGTGGAGTGGAAGAAATTTCCCTTGGAGGATGCAACTTGGGAGAATGAGGAGATTCTGCATCATCCAGACTTGCAATTGCTTGAGGGCAAGCAATCTTGGGGAGGGCAGACTGTAATGTCCCCTTCTCAATTTTGATTGACTTAGTTGACCGTTGGCCTATTCTAGAGACCCATAGGCTACTCGAAGGGTGAAATTAGGGTTTCCTATTTTTGAGGAGGTTGTTGTTTGAAGATTGAAGATTGGATTGTGGATTCTTTCTGGGTTTTTTGAGAGCTTCACAGTGGTATAGCTCGTTTGGTGTTCTGAACAATTTCATGAATTTACTATTTTTAGTAAATTCTATTTCTAGTAGTGGTCCTGTTGGCTACATTGCTCTTAGCTCTCTTCTTCAACCAGTTCAGTTGGTAATTTGATTTTTGGCCTTTGGATGCATTTTTTGGAGAGATAAGTTATTTTCATATTATAATGTTATATTTTAATATTATAACCCCTTGGCCTAGCATTATAACTTTATGTTACTTTAAAAAGGGGGATTTTGAGGGTGAAGGCCTCATCAGGAGATAATTTATATTTTAAGGCCAAATTATGGGTTGGAGAAGTGGGATGCCTACTTGAGAGAAAGAATAATTTTTATAAAAGTGAAATATTGCCTTATAAGAAAAGGACACCACCTTTGGAGGAAAAAGAGTTGAAGTCAAATTTGAATTTGGGCATCCTTCTTGAAGCTTCTAGAAGATTCTCCTCAAGTCTTTATATGTTGGCCTCAGCTCTTCATTTGACATCTTTTGTCTACCATATCGTTATGCTGCTAGATTGTCTTCAGGAACACGCTTCGAGGAAAGCATACCTTCTAGCAATGTCTCATCTTCTTGCTTGAAAGATAGCAACTAGTTGAGAAGTAGATTGTAGTTGAGTTGTTTTAGCATTGCATTTGAGTTTCCTAGCATATTAGTTCAGTTTCCTTGCATTTTAGACATATTTTGGAGTTGCTGAATATCATAGCTGATTGTAAAAATTTCTCATATCTCATGAAATAAAAATATTATTGTTTTGGGTCTTTTTCCTTTTTTCTTCTCAGCTTGGGGCGACCCCTTCCTAGAAGTTTCAGATTTTATTTTGCTGTCTTAGATTTTATCTTGCAAAAATTGCTCTTCTCTGGGCCGTACCATTCTGGTTTGCCTGGCAAGTGTTTAGAAAAAAAATACTTCAATTTATCAGAAGTTTCTTAGTCTAGTCTTCATTTTCATCATCCTAGCATTCGTTTGCATCAAGTCTCATGTCATTCTGGCAAGTATTGAGTGAGTTGTGAGTATTTTAGTGAGTTCTATTGTTGCCGATTACTTCATTTCAGTCACTGGTCTGTCATATCAGTCTTGAATAAATGTAAGTTGTAAGGAGATTGAGTCTTGAGAGTCTTGTTAAGCATTGAGGAAATCATATTTAGTTTTGTAGCATTGGAGGACTTTCTAATATGGGGTTTTGGCAAGCGTTCTATCATATTGTAAGTTGAATAGTAGTACTATCAACAATTCTCCTCTCTCTTTCACTTACTTTATTGTACTTCCCATTGAATAAGTGGAAGAGGCTGGCTTGCCACCTATTTACTTTCAGTTAGTAGTTTTAGGGACCCTCTGACCATATGCTCACCATCACTTGGCACCATCTTGGTTAGAGTTACTTCAGCTCATCTTACATAAGATCCTCTGACCATATGCTTGTCTACCCTAGACGCATTCTTGGTTAGAGTTCCCTTCCAGTTCTGCATCCGCATTAGATCCTCTGACCATATGCTCACACCTTGCCCACATCGGGATCCTGGTGTACATGCTTGGTTAGAGTTGCATTTGCATCATTTTGGTTTTAGAGCTAACCTTAATGGGTGTGTGTTGATTGTAATTGTAATTAGAAAAAAAGAAGTTTGGTTCATTACATCATGGGGGTAATGACGTTGATATGGACTGCTTGGGGCACACCTAGTGAACACCTAGCTTCATTAGCCCTTGTGAGCATGCACTTTGTTTGCATAGTGGACAGTGTGTTCCACTTGTAAACCTCTCTTGGAAAAAATGCCTAGATCCGTTCCACCGTGTTGGATGACCAATCAAAGTTTTATCCATTGCATTTTTCTTTTTTCTTTTTCCTTTTTCCTTTTTTTTCTTTGATGGTGTATGTTTGTGATCGGATTATGGCTTCATATATAATCTACAAGGATGTTCCTTTGTGCTTATGTTGGTTTTCCATAGGATCTTGATCTTGGGGGCTTGACCACCCTCTTGATTATTGTCATTTTACCTCACTAACTTTTGTACATTTGAACCCCTCTTCATTGTGTGGTTGGATACTTAAGTGTGAGTTTGAAGCAAGTTCATCCTATCATGAAAGTGGGGACTAAATGTACTATAGTAAAATGCATTCCCTTGCATTTTCACACTTGTTTGGTCCCGCCTTGCTCTATTTATTCTTATTTATGTTTTAATTGGTCCATTTTGCATCCACATGCCATATGAATTATATGTTTTCTAGCTAGTCCTAACATTCTTCAAAAGATAAATGATAATTTAATGATTCTTTCTAACTATCCCTAATTTTGGATCGAGACTAAAATACCACCTAGGGAATCTTTGTCCTTGATTAGCCTAGTTTATGGTCTAGTTTTGGGTAAAATTTATGGTTTATTTGGTAAAGATATTGTGGACCTTGATGTTAAGTGTTGATATGTTTTATGATATTTCCTCAGAACTATTGGCATTGGGCTTAATCCTATTTCTGCAAACCTTTAATGTTAATGGCATGTTATATGGACTATCTATATTAATTATGCATGTAGTTAATGAATGTTATATAAGGTGGTTATGTATATATGCAATTATTGTGTGTACTAACATTGCCATGCATATATAATTTAAGGATACTAAATTGAGGAAGACACCGCCAGCTGGGCATGCACCATAATTTCTAACAAGGGAATCATTCAAAGGTCAAAGGAGAAGGATGATGGGAGATTCCCCCATGAAAACCAAAAGTAACCGCCTTTTAGTGGTCTTTATTGATGTTGAGAAAATGTGTTCATTACTACAGTGCTAAATCTATGGTTGGACATGCATGTCTGATTAGATTCCATGCATGCGTAACCGGTGCCCCACTTTCTCTGTTTTCCCTAAATGGTGTCCTCCTAGTTCGTGGAGTTGACTGCCCTATTTAGTTGGTAGTATAAATAAGGATCAAATTCTCCTTTTCAGGAGGTTGCACAATCTCATATTGTACTTGCATTCTTAGTTTTCAGTAATATAGTTATGCTACTCTTTTGTACTCATGTTTTTTGATGAATACAATAAATTTTTGAGTTCGAGCATCTTAGTTTTCATTAGTAGCAGAGGATATTCATCCAAGGGGGTCCACTTGGTGAGAAATTTGTTCTTTAGCTTATTTTAGCCTAGCTATTACTTTTTGTTTAGTAATTAGTTAAGAATCTGGTGCTGACTGATCCTGCAGCTAGTAGAATTCCATTTTGTGATGGTTCCTGCAACCAAATCATATAGAGTAGTTTTCTATTTTTTGTTCATATTTTCATTTTTGTCATGCATTTAAAAGCTTAGTATGGTTGTTGGTTGATGTTCAACATTTATGTTATTCCTTTCTAAGCAATTTACTATCAACATTGTGTCTTTCTTAGCTGTAGAATAAAATGGCTACTTTGAGTTCCTAGTGCACATATCGTGTTGACCCATTTCAAGTTCACATCCTTGGGTTGAAAAGTTAAATGCACCTTCATGATGATTAAATGACTATTCAGTTTAGATGTCCAATCTTTGAATCACAACTATAAGAGCTTAGTTGTTAAATCATTGTAGGAGGCCAACATTTTTGGAGTTGTTGCCAGGGATGGTGTCAAACTAGGGAGTTCTTTGGAGTCATTGGTAGTTTTCTTGTTGTAGTGTTTTTGGAAGTTTTTCTTACTATACCCTCATTTAGGAAGTAATGATCCGCCTTATTCTTTACCAATTATTTGTGTGAGCTAGCTGATAGTGAGTTGATACCACATGCATAAAGGAAGGAGAAGGGATGCTATGGTAGATTCCTTCCTAACAATCCTAATCCATTCCAGCTAGTTGAATATCAGAACCTACCGAGAGAAGAAGAAGAGGAAGATCCACACCCTTTTGTTGATGCATTTCTTGATCTGACTAGCTCTAAAGTTTCTTCTAAACACCAAAATCAGCTTGAGAACCCCTTTTCTTTGGAACCACATCAAGCAGGCATGGGTGATGCAAATAGAAACAGACCTAACCAACCAACTTTTCCTTTCGCCATTACCCATTAGAATGAACTGACAACATAAAAATTATCCCTGCTTTAGCACTCCCCAAGTTTTATGGACTTGTCATAGAAGATCCTGATACCTTTTTGTTTGAGTTTGACATACTCTGCAGGAGTTATGATTATACCACCAATGCCTATAGGCTTAAGCTATTTCCTAACACTATGAAAGAAGTTGCATTAAGATGGTTCATGAGCCTAGGTAGAGATATTGTGCAAATTTGGGAAGACATGAAGACAAAATTCCTTGAGAAATACAAGGAGTATTTCAGGGGTAGTGACATGAGAAGAGGTGGCATTTTTAGGATGTAGCAAAATGAAGATGAGAAACTGGAGGATTATATTGTAAGGTTTATATTCTACCTATGAAAATCTCCACACGATACACTTAATGAAGCCTCACAAAAGTTTCTTTTCCTAAGAGGAATCAATGACAACTGCATTTATTCCTTGGACCTGATGGGAGGAGGAGATATCTCCCAAGTTCCCTGGGAGGATATCAAGAAAATATGCTAAAACTACTCTAGGGTGGCTTCAAAGAAAGGTAGAGCTTACCAATCTTCCATGGGTAAGTCATCTAGTAGTGGAGTTTCAAGAATGGAGATTACTCATTTGCTAGCAGACTTGAAGCAAGATATTATAAACAATCTAGCTACTCAGCTAGACACACTTCAAGCCAAGAAGAAGTAAGAGGAGGTAGAGGAAATGTTGGTAGAGTATTTCCCTCATTGTAGATAGAAGAAGGACTAAATATGAGTGATGGTAGCTAATATTGAAGGCAAACAAATTGCACCTGAATTCAAACCAATTCAAATTGAAGAAGGCCAAGTGTACTATGTTGCACAAAGGAGACCTTGGGCTCCAAGATAAGGTATGCCACCAGATCCACTCTCTTATGTTGGGCCATATTTCAATTCCTATTCATTTGGTAACCAATGGAAACCCCCAGATCCATCTAGCTATGGAGGATATCCACCATAGCCTTGGGGTAACCCTCCAAATTCCTGGACCAATCATCAAATCTGTCCACCATAGTGGCAACAACCTCAAGGGAATTGGTAGGAATTTCAAGGGAATTGGAAACCACCTCCAAAAATTGGAAACAAAAAAATCAATGGAGGGGAGGACAACAATGGCCTACCTAGACAACCAGTTACATGCAGCCACCTTCTCAACCCCAATAACATGCTATAATGCCTCCACCTACTAACTCAAGCTCAAATGCACCTAAACCTACTCAGCTACTAGCTCAGCTCACACCCAATCCAAATAAGAAACCACAAAAGCAGCCTATATACTTTTCCAATTCAAATCAATTCCCTGCAAATGCTGTGAGTGTAAGTGACATCCACTTGTGTTAAGGAACTACTTTACCAACCCCTTCCAAGTCCATTATCACTAAGCTTCCTGTGGAAGAGGAAGAGGAACCTCTAAATGATCCCATTCAACCAAGTGCACTTAAAAGTCCTAAACCAGTCCAAGTCAAGCAAAATGAACAAGAACCACCATTTCCTTAGAGATTGGAAGTTTCCAAGAAGAAGGAAGAAAAAGAGGATACAACTTTTGACATCTTGGATCAGCTAAAGAACATATGTGTTTGAATCCCTTTATTCCAGGCCATAAAGGGTGTCCCAATCTATGGCAAGGAAATCAAGGAAGCATGCCTCAAGAAGTCAGGTAGGAAGAAGGAAGACCCCACTATGGTTCATGTGGTGGGACAACTAGCTGACTTAATGCTTGGGAAAGTGACTATCCCTAAGTACAATGACCCAAGTAGTCTTGTGGTATCAGTTGTTATAAATGAGATTCAAATAAAGAATGCTTTGATTGATTTAGGGGCAACAATAAATGTTATGACCAAGCACATCTTACAAAAACTAAACATTGCAAGCATGAGATCTACTCCTACTATTAAGTCTGATGGTATAGTGGAGGATCTTGTGGTGATTCTAGACTCCTAGTACCCAATAGACTTCATGATTCTTTCCCCTAAAGCTACACTAGGAGGGTATCCCATTATTCTTATAAGGCCATGGGTAGAAACTATAGATGCATATATTAGATGTCAGTCAGGTGACATGACCATTTCTAATGGGAAGAGTACCAAAAAAAAAATTCTTTATCCTCCTGCTCAGCAATCCCATGATGAAGATAATCTTGTATGGCCACATGTTGGTGAAGAGACCAAGGAAGTTAATTTTGTGATGAAACTTATGATGTTAGGAACAAGATCCTTCATGTAGCTTCAAGATGAAGATGAAGTATTGGTTAACATTATTCAAAACCATTGTGAAGTGGAGGAAGCATCATCTTTTCATTTTGATACTCTAGTCAAGACACTTCTGTTTGCTCTTCCTACAACCACTGTTCCTGCGGACAAAATTCCTACAACAATAGGTATGTCCCATACATTGCTACCATATGAACTCAAGGTAACATGTGTTAATGAAGAAACTTCGATAGAGTTAACTACAAAAGTATAGGTGTCAGAAGGAAAGTATCTAAATGTTAATAGCAAACTAAGTGGAGAACTATAATTGCTATTGGAAAACTTATTGAGGACCCATCAACATGTATTTATGTAGGACTATCATGAGATGAAGCAATTGTATCCTAAGCTTTTCACTCATAGAATCTGTATCAGAGATGATTGCACCCTAGTGAGGGATCCACAAATAAGAATTAACCCTTCACTAAGAGAAATTGTAGAAGGAGAATTGCAGAAGTTGTTAGATGTAGGATTTATCTACCCCATTTTAGATAGCCAGTGGGTGTCTCTATTAGCGATTGTGCCTAAAAATGGAGGGAAATGACGAGTTTGTTTTGATTACAGGGAAATTAATACTACCACCAAAAAGGACCATTTTCCCTTACCTTTCATAGATCAAGTTTTGGACTCACTTGTAGGAAAGCAATAATTTTGTTTTCTAGATGGATTCACCGACTACAACCAGATCTAAATTGTTCTAGAAGACCAAGAGAAGAACAATTTTACCTATCCATGGGGGACCTATTCCTACTCAATACTCCCATTTGGCTTATGCAATGCACCTACAAATTTTTAGAGGGAAATCATTAGCATATTTTTAGACATTTCTCATGATTGCATGGAAATTTATATGGATGATTACACCACCTATGGTGTAAATTTCAATGAAGCATTGGAGAATCTCAGGAAAGTCCTACAAATATTTGAAGATCACAATCTTTCCTTAAACAGTGAAAAGTACTTCATGATGATGCAAGAAGGTGTAGTTCTTGGAAACTGCATCTCTCACAAGGGAATTCAAGTAGATCCTGCAAAAATTGAGGTAATCACAAATCTTCCCACACCTACAAAAAAAAGGATGTTAGGAGTTTCTTGGGCCATGTAGGCTATTATAGGTAGTTCATCAAGGATTTTAGTAAAATAGAAGCACCATTACATATACCCTCCTCACTAAAGATATTGAGTTCCAGTGGATTGAAGATTGTGACAAGGCATTTTTTGATTTGAAGGTAGCCTTGACTCATGCTCTTGTACTCAAAGGACCTAATTGGGAGCTTCCTTTCCACATCCATATAGATGTATCAGATTATTCCATAGGAGGAGTCTTAGGACATAAAGAAGGAGCTATTGAAAATGTCATTTATTTTGTTAGCAAGAATTTACACGGAGTTGAATTTAACTATACAGTAACAGAGAAAGAAATGTTGGCAGTAATCTATGCCTTGAACAAATTTAGGAATTATGTAATAGGTTACCAAATCTTTGTGCACACTGATCATGTAGCCATTAGGTATCTCATAAATAAGCCTCTAATCTCTAGTAGGCTTGCAAGATGGTTATTTTTTATGAAGGAATTTAAAATAACCATTGTGGATAAACTAGGTAAGGCCAATGTTGTTGCAGATTTTCTTTCAAGGTTGACTACATCAGAAGATAATCAAGCCATAGATGACTCTTTTCCTAATGAGCATCTATTCTCCATCAGTGTACAAACACCCTGGTATGCTGACATAGCTAACTATCTGGTCATAGGTAGAGTTCCACCTCACTTCTCTCCAAAAGAGAGAATGGAACTAATTGCAAAATATTTTCCTTTCTCATGGATTGTTGGATGTTTGTTTTATATTGGACCAGACCATGTCATGAAGACATGTGTGAGAGAAGATGAGACATATGATATTTTTCATGCATGCCACAACTAACCATATGGAGGACATTTTGCAACCAAAAGGACAATAATGAGGATTTTGAACACATGATATTATTGGCCAACACTCCACAATGATGTAGGAAGGTGTACCAGAAAATGCGATAGATTTCAAAGAATGGGTAGACCAACCAGATCTAATGAGATGCCACTTTTCCCTTAGGTGGTAATCACTCCCTTTGACAAGTGGGGATTGGATTTTGTAGGACCCATTGACCCTCCATCAAATGGTAAGTCTTATATCATGGTATACACTGATTATGTAACGAAATGGGTAGAAGTTAAGGCCATGAAGCATGCAAGAGATAACAAGGTTTCAAATTTTTTTAATGAGGATATTTTCATAAGGTATGGAGTCCCAAGAGAGATAGTGACTGATCAAGGGACTCAATTCACATCAACCCTTGTTGCAACACTAGTTAAAGAGTACAACATAAGACACATGAAGTCGAATCCTTATCACCCACAGGTCAATGGTCAAGTTGAGGTGACCAATAGAGAAATTGAAGCTATTCTGACAAAGACAGTAGCTATCCATAGAAAGGATTAGGCAAAAAAATTACTAGAAGTTGTTTGGGCCTATAAAACTACCTAAAAAATGACTATAGGATTCACTCCATTTGAGTTGTATGGAAAGACAACCATGATGCACATTGAATTTTAACATAAGACTCTTAGGAATGCAATAGATTTATGGATGGATATCTCTGAGGCATAGACAGAAAGAATCCTACAGCTAAATGCTTTGGATGAGATGAGGAGAGAAACCTTGCATCACACTGAGGTAGTGCAGAATCAGAGAATCAGGTGGCATGATAAATTTATCAAGGATAAGAAATTACAACTAGGATACTGGGCATTACTTTATGATTCCAGATATCAGGAAAATGCTAGAAAATTGTAAACAAGGTGGCTAGGACCATATGAGGTTGCCGAAGTATTCCCTAATTGTATTGTTCAGCTCACTAGTATTGACCTAGTTAGATTCAAGTTGATTGTCAATGGTCATCACCTCATATTATATCACAAGCTAGATTCCAAGGAGGAGTCTCTACAACAATTCACTCAACATGTTGCACTTGTGCTTCTTGTAGCCAAAGGAAGTGCACCTAGTGTCCCTCCTTCTCTCCACAATCTGCAACGAATCCTCCACACATTCAGGTATGTGTGCATTAATTGCTATACTTAGTTGTCCTTATGTGCATTCATTTAATTGTTGTACGTTAGTATGGACATTCACCATTGCTGCCATTCTGTAACCTATCAAATCCATTTCACATGTGAGGACACATGCCTAAAATTAGGTTGGGGGGAGGAAAAAGATGTGAATATTTTTCCCACGTGTCAGTCCCACGTTATCCAAATTTAAATTGAGCTGATTGAAATCTGAGTGAGAGGATGGTCGCATGTGTGAAGTGACACCAACTTCCACCACCATTTCACTCCATCATACCTTTCCTTTATTACTCCTTCCTTTCTATTATTAACCCTATCACAATCTCAAGTTGTAAACAAAAGGTAAGATAAAAAAAGGGAAAATTCAGTCGACATTGGCATCAAAAATTTAGCAAGTGTTGCAGGAAGGAAATTGTAGTTTTTTTTTATTGCAGACAATGGGAGGTGGGTTAATTCGAAATGAACCCATTGTGCACGATGTATTACTACAGGATGCACAATGCCTAACCAAATTCAAAAACTGCAGGTGGATAGACTACTTCTTGAAGTTGGATGATTTTGATGAAGGAATTGCACTAGAATTCACCCAGACATTGTCTGAAGGGAAAGCCACAATCAAAGGGTTGGAAGTATTGGCTACTGAAGAAATAATTGTAGAAGTTATAGGGTTACCTACTAATGGTGAAAATTACCCTATTTCCGGAGATGCCAGGTCAACTAGGGCTGAATTTATAGATCCGAACAACCCTCCATTAAGCATAGATAAACATGGAGTGAAGAGAATGTCTTTACTCGATCCATGGAAGCAAATGGCTATTTATGTCATAAAATATATCACCTATGAAGGTTTCCAGTTGAATTTGCATTCTGTGCACTTCAAACTTTTGACTCATATGAGGCACAAAAGGAGGATGAATGTGTTGAACATGCTATACAACCTTCTTTCAATCATGACAGTCGAGACTCAGAAAGGTAGGGACAATTGTGTTTCTCACCATTTTTTGATTAAAATGCTAGTTGAGAGGTCTCTACATGATGTATCTGGAATGACCTGGGAAGAATTCATAAAAATTGATCAAATTAGACCTGAGCACTTGCAACCTAGGGTTTTACCTCAACCCCATAGGTCTCGTAGGAGATTGAGCATGGCTAAAGCCACTCTTGGTGCTTCAACCTCTAGCATAGGCCCTATTGCAAAATCTTCTGCAATAGAAGAAACCATAGAAATTAGCTCTTTTGAGATAGAGCACTCAGACTAATGGAAACTTAATTGTCATGTCCCATCTTAAACCATTATTGCATTTAGGAGGGTTTTAGAATTTATTTCCTTGAAATCAATTGAGCATTCTATTCTGTTGTTGACTCCCTACTGTCCAATGCTGGTCACTATTTTAATAATTTTATTAGACAGTCAGTTCCCTCATCATGAGTTCAAAAAACTTTGCTATAATGATTTTGGGGTTGTTAAGTTCTTATTTATCTATTGTATCATCCTAGGAATTTCCCTCCATTAAAACAACTTATTGAGCATGTGCATTAAAGTTCTTACTTAAGTTCGATTGAGCTTATGTCCTTATCGCTCATCACTAATCACTTTTGAAATATATGTTTTAAACTAGCAACGAGCGATGAGGTGATATCTTTTTGATATAGCTCATCATGAACTACTCTTTGAACTTATGATTGGAATTAGTAATGAGTGAGGTTCTTAAGGGATCACTTATCACTAATAATTTTTGAATTATGGAGGTTGTAATAGCGATAAGCGATGAAATCTCAATTTATGATCACTATTTCATTGCTTATCGCCAATATGTTGTGAAGAGATAGTTTGCAATTAGTTATGAGCGAGATGATGAGTTCCTAGTTGTATCACACCTCACATATTTGTTTTAAGTGCTAAGCTTATGATTAGCTCGATGAGCGATATCGTCCCTTATGAAGAGTTTTATCTTGCTAACTTGAATACATGATATTTGTGATATCTTTTGTGTCATTGATCGTTGTGCAGGTGTACATGTCAAATTGTGGTGCTTCCATCTCTTATCGCTAATGGAAGTCAAGATGAAAAGTTGAACTAGCGACCTGAGTGATGGAGATGAAGATGATTGGGAAACTGGCCACAGATCTAAGGGCCAATATTTTATCGCATGAGGCACTCACATCGTTGATAAATGTGGACAAGAATGAAGTGAATTAGTGACTGGCGACAACTGCTACATGAAGAGGCAATGTGGCAGAATCATAAGGATTTCGTATAAAGTAGAAAGAAAGTAGTGAGGTGCATTATCAACCATTGATATAGATTTAAAGCTTAAGGATCAACAATCAAGGTTTAAAATTGAACGATTAATTTTTAGTTCACTCACGTGAACTTACTATCAAATATTAATGGTGACATGTCCCCTGCTCAATCGTAAAAGAAAGTATATATTTAGTTTATCGTGCATCCTAATTCACTAGCTAGCAGAAAGAATACCATAGACCGAAGAATTTGTAAGGAAAGCTCTAGAAATTATCTGTAACTAGGGTGACATAGCTTTCATCCATGTAAGAAAAACTAATACTTATTTTTAATTAAGGTAGTAAGGTGAATTCCCTTGAAAGCTGATAGGAAGATTAGTGGAAAGTGCAGTTTAGTCTTTTCTAGTGATTTCAATTTGATAATTGAGCTCTGTCTAACTTATGAAGAAAGGTTTCATGTTCAATAGTAGAGTTTTATCCTGTTATAATTGTGAGGAGTTTTATTTGGCTGTAAGAAATTATAAACCCTAGTCTCCATTTGTGTTACAAGCATGAGTGACCCAAAGCCTAGTGAATCTAGTGTTAAACATAAAAGGAAGCCAAAACAAAAGAGGGGGGTGAAGCCACAATAGTGGTTTACAATTGAAGTGAGGAAGGAAAACTTGAAAAACATGAATGCATGGAAAAAAATTGATTTTAGGGGTTCTCACGAACTTATTGGTTCGACTGAACCCATTAGGGGTTCACTAGAACCTGGGTTCGGGTGAACCCTTTCAATTCTTTCGGGCCAAAAAAGCCAACAAAACTCCTTATGAAAGGGGGGTTTGAGTGAACCCCTAGGGGTTCATTTGAACCCGTTATTCCTCATCCCCCCCTAAGACACAAAAAAAACCCTAAATTTTGGCACTTCGGAGCTCGGGTTGAGGATGAAAATGGATGAATCTTCACAAACCCAACTATAATCAGGTAGTCCTCAGAATGAGCTATCCAATGAATATAATTTTAATATGTTTTGGTTTTATTATGTATTTGTTTTTTTAGTGTTATTAAACATAGGTTTTTCATCGAAAATGAAGGTCTATGTTCTACACGTGGAAAAATAGCAGATTATCAAAAAAAAAATTGAAAAATATGAGTGCACCAGATATTGAAGACCTTGATCCAAAAAAAAAAAAATTCAATATATACAAAAAAAGTTATGCTATACAACACGCTTATGTCCTGAATTGTAATTGGTTTGACTTTGAAACTTGGTTAAGAAAAAATATTCAATGAAAAACTGTCTAACCAAGTGGAAGCACTAGATATTGAGTTACATAATCTAAATTCAAAAAGAATTAGAATTTTATCCTCTGTGGAAAAAAAGTTATGCATAATGGGTAAAGGCCACTTTTTAAAAATGTTGTTTTTTGAAAAATTAGTTTTCATGGGAGATGGAAAAGAAGTGCAATATGATTCCAAAATTTTTGAAAAACATTTTTAGAATCTACAGACAAAATGTGACGAGACTCTAGTTTTCATCATCTTAAAATTCTTCATGGTTTAGCCGCTATAGGTGCCCGAATATGAAGATTTAGTTAAAAATAATAATTTGAGTGTCCAGTTTGGCCAAAAATTGTAAACCACTATTGTGGGATCACGCAGGGTCAAAAGACTTAAAAATCAACATGCTTCCATTGAAGTTGAGCCCAAACCAGTAGCGATGTCTAACCCTTTTCCTAGTACCCCTGAAGCTTCCACAAGGTCTAGAAGTGAAAAAAAGGAAACAAAATAGTTTATGCAAGAAACTTCTGGAGTTATCAAAGGAGTGTCACAAATTGGTAAAAGGCCCACAAGAAAAGTTGTTACCACCAGGTTAATTGATAATGCTAGCAAAATTGGTGAGAAACTCGAGCCCCAAAGTGGATGGAATTTTTTTTGGTATTCTTTCAATAGG
Source organism: Sequoia sempervirens (assembly GCA_007258455.2). Classification (NCBI taxonomy): domain Eukaryota; kingdom Viridiplantae; phylum Streptophyta; class Pinopsida; order Cupressales; family Cupressaceae; genus Sequoia; species Sequoia sempervirens. The sequence goes on from VDFB02290986.1 coordinate 102,712, forward strand.
CAAAATTCTAGTTAGCTTGCATGCTATTTGTGGAGATTGAAACTGGAAAGGTTAGTGGTTCCAAATTTGTTTATGGAAGTTGATTTAATGATGGAGCTAGCAAGGCACTATGACCCTACTAACAAGAAAATCAAGAGTGAGAAGGGTGATATAATTTTGGAGGTAATAAAGGATAAAATGGTGGATGTGTTTGGGTTAATCCCAATTACACTATAAAATTCAGGCGTAATGACTTGTGTGCTAAATAGCAAGGGAAAAAAATTGCATATAGAGAAGCAATACTTGTACGACATAGAAGGAACAAGAAAAAATTCACTGTTCAAGATATTGAGCCTTTTGAGTGTGAAGAATTTGAAGATTATTTAAAAAACACTTATTATTGTTTGAACCAAGTGTTAGCTCAGGATTTTGAGGTTAGAATAGCCCCTTATTTATTGGTGATGGTGGAAGATACACAAGAATATAATCGAAACACTGGTTTTGATTATGCTAATTTTGTTGCCCAACAAATGCATGAGGATTTTCTCAATTTGAAAAGGGAATCGATCCCTCTATATTTCCCTCATTATTCCTTACTGATGCACATGCTCTTGTGGGAAGGAGATTATGAGTGGAAAAGGAAATTGAATTTGAGGATTGTGAACAGTGAAAATGAGGCCATCCCTGTGCAAATGTAGACATACATTTGGGATCAGAATTGCTCCAATTCCAACTACATCTAGTTTTCCAATGTTGTAAGAAAAGGTACCTTAGAGTCATTTGGTGTGGCACCTAGATTCTGAATTTCTCCGGAGATCAGGAATGTTATGCTCTCAAAAGATATACTAGTCTTTGCAGCAACACATAATTGGGCCAACTAGTTTCTACATTATGAATATACTTTGATCAGGGTTTATGGAGCTAAAGTAGCACCCCATTGTTTACCCTTGTGTGTCTCTGATAGATTGGCTTTCATGGAGCTTATGTGGCAAATGGAGTCCATGGATTATGAAATGTTTAGAAAGGACAAAAAGGGCTTTGTGGTATATCCCCAATGTTCTTTTGCTTATTTTAAGGTTACTTCCCTTGAAGGGTATGAGAAATTGGGCATTATGGTGAATAATCTTAGAATGCCTATAGATGAGGTGAAATTTTTTGATTAAGAAGGATTTGTGGTAGGAAAAAGAATAAAAAAGAACTTAGGCATCATACATCATGAATTTTTCTATAAAGATGATGTACTAAGGAATCTGACAAGTGATGAGGCTGTTATGGTTAGGAAAAAAGAATGGAAAACTATGAAAATCCTTGAGGAGAAGATTATTAAAAATAATTCCTTTTACATCAGTCCATACAATGAAATTAAAAACCCTTTGGAGAGGGCCTTTCCTATGATAAGGGACTATCATTTTGATAAATTTAAAGAAAAAGTAAAAGAGGCTATAGATAGAGCCCAGGTCCTCTTAGAGAAACAATGACAACAACAAGCTATGGATAACCCAGAATGGCTTGAAGATGTTCAGGAGGTCAGCGAAGAACAAGTGGTAGAACATGTTCCTGAAAAATGAAGAAATGGAACAAAAATTTCCCCTTCCTCGTATTTAGGAGACTCATAGTTTAGATGTTCCTCCTAACAGGATTGTCCAATGGTAGTATGATAGAGAAAATGATAATGATCCCAAAATTAGAGTGTGATGAGTTTTTAGTTGATGATAAATTTGAGTAGACCAAAGAGTTTTAGGAGTTTATGATTCAACAGTGGAGTAAGGAAATAAAATAAATACTAGAAGTAGCTGGAGTCAATGTTGAACCTTCTCATCAGGAGGAAGCTGAGAAAGTAGAGGAAGAGAAAATTAAGGCTGAAATTGCAGCCATTACTCCCACTAAAGCTAGAAGAATTGTTAAAGATAGTGGGATCATGTTATTGCCAGGATGTACTATCACAACTTACATAGCATATGATGCAATTAGAAGAGATCCTCAAGCTTTGATATTTGAAGATCAGTTTGAGAATAAAGTATTTGGTTTCGAGTATAGTCCAAAGCTGCATACCCTTGATATTTGGTCTATAACACCTAATAGTAGAAAACATGAGGTTTCTAGGCCTATTGAAGAAGTCATTGGTTCACTACTAGTTAAGAGAGCTACTGACATAACTCCAATCCGGGCAAATAAATTAATTGCACATGTTGCAATGCTTAGTGTAGACACTACACACATTTCTCAAAACAAATATGAATCTTTGGTCAAGGAATATAATAATACTTTGAATGACTTGATTTGAATGAGAGCTACCATTCAAAATACCCAAAAGACAATGACTCAACCTTCTTCCTCTTCTTCATTTGATTTGTCTACACAAGATAGGGAAACTTTGGCCCTCAGAATTGATGACTTGAGAGGAAAGTTAACTGTTGAAGAGGAAAATGTCAAGCAAGAAAAATTAGAGACAGTGAGGGTGGCCAATGAAATTTTTAGATATTTTCTTAAGCATAGGGTGACCAAGTTGGTCCATAGGGCTAATGATGTATGGGCCACGTATAAAAACATTCATGAAGCAAATAAAAAATATCTGCAAGTATTGTAGGCCTTTAGGAATTAGTGGAATAATTGGATTGCTAGGGAAAGTTCTTTGAAATAAATGATGCCAAAAATAAAGGAAGGTCCTGAGGCACCGAAAAATATTCTTGACATCTTGAAAACTATTGACTCAATAAATGAGGTAACTACCTTCCATGGAAACTTTGGAATATAGCTCCAAAGTAAGTTGAAAATATTCAAGGAAATGGAGGATCATGGTATGCCTTAGATATTGAATTCAAAAGGTGAATTGCATCCATTTGACACCTAGAAGGAATATTTGGGAAGGTTTCTTGATGCGGCTATGATGCATTTGTCTATAACCGATTATATCTTGTTCAATTCAAATATCTATATGATGGTAGAGATTGAAACAAAGATGGATATATTTGTTAAGGAAGCCATGATCTTAATTGAGGCAAAATACTCCCAGTATGCTACTAAGGTGCAAGATTTATTGAATGTTAAATGGCCCACTAAAGAAGATTACAATATTTGGTTTGAGAGATATACAAAATGAATAAGAATAACAATGGATAGGAGGAGAATAATACATAGCCTGAAACTAGTATAGATTAGGATTTTGATATAACATGGTAGAATATTATTCTCTCCTTAAAAATCAAAGTGATTAGCACGTGGTGCTAATGTCGATTAACATTTTGACCTTTTTTCTGCTTTCTATGCCTAGCTTCACATGTTTTGTTTTTTTATTTTCTTATAGTTGGCATTTTGAGCTATTGTAACAAACTAATGATGACTTTTAAGGTGGGACCTATTTTCCATGAAGATTTGAGGATAATGCCTCATGTTTATTTGCTCCACCTAAAGACTCAAGCGTAACTAGGAAGGAAATATTGCTGCAAGTAGTCCTATGGGATCATGATATGTATGCTATTTGGTTTGAGGCTTGTTTTGCTCCTTCATCTCTATAAGAAGGAATTTAGGACCATAAGCACGAGAGTTAGAATTTTTTTGAGTTGCTACTGTAAGTTTTGTCAAGACAAATATGAAGCAAGTTTTTAGAGCCTTTTTTTAAAGTTTATTTTGGAGTTCATACTTATGCATGTAAGACTGATAATGGTATAACATTTTATAATATAGATTAATATCGGTTTCATGGTTATTCTCTCTCCTTGTATGTGTGATATGATTTATGATTGGAAGTATTCAAGGATTTATTTCAAGTTTGTCTTTGTCATTATCTGATGGATGTTCAATTTCATGTTTTCCTATTGATTCAATGAATTGATGTAAATGCTTATATGAGAGCGATAACTTATAATTACTATGTGCTAGGATATTTGTAAGAAGTGATAATACTGAAAGTCACATAGGAAAGTTGTAGTGCAAGATATCTTGGAATTGTATGTGTTAGTATTTGAATTTTTATCAGGTTATGTCAAAGGGTATCGAATCCGTGCATTGGATAAAGACACTAGTTCATACAGGATATTAGTGTTACATTTACAGTATTGATTCATTTACTACTCAATATTTTAACCATAAAAAATCAAGAGGAACACTATTGTTATTCATTTTTTTAGGTGTCTTCTCTCTAATATTCAACTCATATAACATTAACATAATAAGCTACCAACTTATTTAATGTTACATTTAAGTGGTATCATGAGAGTTATCTGTTATTAAGAATGTATTTGATTGTAAGGATCAAAGGTTTTTAGGTATACATTGTGGGATCACCCTCCCAAGTTTCACATAGCCCAAAGAGTAGGAATAGAAGTTTAACATCTCCTATTCATTTGTTGGCCAATCCCTTTAGTATTACTAATGATTGGAAGTGGAAAAATCTATAGGTATTTCTAGAGATCAGACTGGTTCTCAAAAAATAACCAAAAGATTGGATACTCCACCGGGGACTTGTTAAGTCCAAAGTCTCTAAGTTCAGATAAGGTATAGTCGGAGTCAGTTGTTTTTTTTTAATATTCCTTGTTGTTTAAGGAATAATCGGTTTGAAGTTTATTGCAATAGTCCCATCATACTAGGTCTTATGCTTCAAGTATTATTTCACTCTAACACTATCTGTAAGGTAATGTTTAAAATATTTTATGGAGTAACAAGTACAAAATCAAAGTGCAATCACTTTTTGTTTCCCAGTATCTTGGCTGGTGACTCTGAGTTCTCTAGTACCAGTTTGAAGATTAGCTATCAAAAAGAAAACAACAAGAAATATTTTTCAGCACTTGATATTATGAGGAAGACTAGAAGTTATGCGAAGAAGCATCTTGAGTAGAAGGAAAAATCTGAACCTACAAAAGAAAAGCAACCTGAATGGGTTAGGAAATATTTTGAGTCAAGTAAGTCTATTGATTCCCATTCTGATGTATCTCCTACTTTTCATGTTGATATAAGTAGTGCAAGTTTCCATGAAGATGGACATAGTGTTTGAGAGTCTAACATAGACTAGGGAAGTTTTCCAGTAGAAGAAGTTTCTGATAGTGAGAGGAATATTTCAAGAGAGGAGGATAGGTGGGAGTTTTGGGGAAAGCATAAGAAATTCTCTAAGTCCTCAACCCTGGGAATTGTGCCAATTTTCAATGGAAATAATTTTAAGCCACGAGGTAAATCCCTTGATGAGCTAGCCCACTTTTCTCTTGAGGAAGATCCCACTGGCCAACCTTATTTTACTCCTACCCAAAGTGAACATGGAGATATTTTGGAAAATGAGGAAGATATATTAAGATTCCAAGAACAAGAAGAAATAAGAAAGAAATATTTGAAAGAAAAGGAAGATATGATTAGAGCTAAGCAACTTGAGAGAGATGCTAGAAGGAGAAATTTGGAGAAAATGAGAGAGGAGGCCTCAAGGTGTAGAACCTCTAAGGAAAATGTTTCTAAAATTATTGATGATATTCCTAGAGCAATAGTCTCAATGGGAACTTTAGCTACTGATACTTACACAATATTTGTCCCAAACACAAGAGCCTCGTATCCTCTTGTTATTACTAACAAAACCTCATTTGTAGACCATGGGAAGAGACCTGTTGACCCACCTAAGAAAACTACATTCAAAACCAATGATAAAGCCAATACTTCATCTATTGAAATCCCCACAAATAAGACCAAAATTGATCCAACCCCATCTGAGATACCTCAAAATCTTGAGATACAAAGATTGTAGTTGGAAAGTGAAAAGTTGTGAGAAGATTTGGAAAAGGCTTTGAGATAATAGCTTCCAATGCAGAAATGGCTAGGAAGATTGCATTCCTTCAAATTTCCTCTCACATACCAGAGGCCTCGAGCTTTGGACATACTGATAGTGAGTTACAAAAAAGGAACTCTAATGGACATATTCCTAGGGGAAGTGGTGGTGGAGATCAAGGAGGTGGTGATGGAGGAGGAAATAAGAATGATAAGTCTTACTTTGAAGATGATGAGAGAGGTAAGAATGGAGGAGGTGATGGTAAAAGTGGTAAGGAAAAGGATTATAGCCACTCTAATAGTAGGAAAGATGATGAACACAAAGATGATCATAGGGAGAGGCATACTAGGAGGCCACTCCAAGTAGATAGATATGAACAGTTGTGTTTCACTAGAATACATGGCCATCCTAACCCATTTCCTAAAGATTTCAGGCTTGCTCTAGTCAAATTCTCTAGAAATAATGCTCTAAGTCATGAAGACTGCCTCAAAGCATTCACTAATGTTATGGATGACTTTGAGGTAGAATAAGAAGATGTCATGATTAAATTATTTATGCTGTCTCTTGTTGAAGATGCAAGAGAATGGTACAGAAGTTTACCTATTGAGAGAATTGGCTCTTGGGAAGAGTTCAAAAGGGTTTTTAGAGAACAATATGATGACAAGACTGATTCAAGTTTTCTGTTGAATCAATTCAATAATATTGTAAAAGGATCTAATGAATCTATTGTTGAGTTTAATACAAGGTTTCAAAAGGCTAGAAAAAGGTTGCCTCCTCATCTACACTTAAATGATCATGTATGATTGGTAAATTACTCCAATGATTTTGATGTAAAAATGAGTTGTTGTTTGCTAATAGGCATCCTCAATTTTTAAGAGAAGCTTTTAAGATAGCAGAACATATTGAAAACATCAACAAAACAACTAGTAAAGTTGGAAAATGAGATGATTCAAGACTTTTCAAAACTTCAAAAAGGGAAGAAAAGAGTTCATGCACTAAAGCCCGAGACCAATTGAAGACAAGCTTGATAGCTTCATGAAAAATATCATTGATAAAATTGAAAGGAAAGAGAAGGACCACCTAAGAAATTACCAAAGGAATGAAAGAACCCCTAGGTTGCAAGACCACCCTTACAATACCAATTAGTGTAATGGGATGCCTGTTTCAAATAATTATAAAAATACCCAAAACAAAGTTCCTACAAACCCTCTACAAAAGAATTATGGAAATTTTGCTAAAGATACTCCTTGGTGTATGACTTGCCAAATGTCACATTCCTTGTAGCAGTGTGTAGTAGCACATATGGTGAAAGTAGAAGATAACATGTACCTGCAGAGTGTGATTAGCAAGATCAAGAGGAGGAGGATGCACTTATGATTATGGGTGATTCAGATATTGCTTACAATGAATGTTCTTTTCATGAATATTCTTGTGAAGTATATGTTGACAATCAAAGGAAAATTTCTAATGCATATCATCAACAAGTTCTTTCTGATGAGGATGACACTAGTAATGATGAGGCTTACAATTTGGAGGTGATTGAAGATGGTGTCTCATTAAGAAGATCTTCTGCGGAAGAGATTGAAAAATATACAATAGTCTTAGCTACTCAAGCTAGAAGTTCATATCATTTGAGGAATAGAACTGTTGGAGGTGAACAAGGTAATCCTGCTAGTTTTTTCATCAAAGAACAAAAGGCTAAAGGCAAAGAACATGAAATTGATAAAAAAAATAGAAGCTGTCAAAGATAAAGAAGGCAAGGGAGATAAAATTTGGGCTAAGAGAGCAGGCAAGTTAAAAGATACTCCTGGACACAAATTTTCTGCTAAAAAGTCAAAGACATAGAAGCAAGTTCCTGAAGCCATAAGGAAGGATACTAAACACAAGACTGAAGTAACCCAAAATCAATAGAGAGATAATAGCAACGAACAAGGTATGCCTTTAACTAAATTTACCAAGTATACTCATGTTGACATGTTTCAGTTACTTAGCCATGTTAAAGTGTCTATACCTTTTCTTGAAATGATGAGGATAGAAGAACATAAACAAAAGATAGTGGCCCTTATCACCAACACTTCTATAACCAATAATGATTTAGAGGAATCCACTCCTTCAAAACTAAGTGATAAGGATAAAAAAGGTAAGGAAGTTGAAGGAGTAATTGCTGAGATTCCCCACATTTTTCTTGGAAATTTTGTAAAAACTTGTCTGGATAAGATAGATTTGTTTTTTCTTACCTTGATAGTTGGGGTGAATTTCATAAAGAATTGTATTATTAACTCTGGCACATCAAACAATTTCATTCCAGTTAAAATCATGGATGCCTTAGGGTTAAAAGTTGATAGCACTCAAGGTAAGTGTTATGCTATGGATGCTAGTGAGTTCCCTGTGGTAGGTGTGATAAATGAGCTTCCACATAGGTTAGTAGCTTTCCTTGATAAGGAGTTTAAAATGAGTGTGGTAGTTGTTGATATACCACCTAATTATGGGATGTTGTTATCTCAAAAATGGAGTGCATCTATGGGAGGTAGTATGTAGTGTGACATTTCTTATGCCACATTTCCTATCAATGGAAGGAATACGATCCAAGTAATGAGAGAATCTAGGGTCCCACAGATGTTGGAACATGTCCCTGAAGATGACGCAATTATTTTCATAGATACTGACATTGGTGGTTTCAAGGTAGAGGAATCCCCAAAAGAGATTGAAAGATGTCTTGCACCTATAGAAAATGAAGTTTCAAGAATTTATGATAAAGGACTATGAAAAATGTACTTTGACTGTGCAAGCTCTAAAGATGTATTTGGTGCAGGGATTTTATTGGTATCACCAATCAGAAATACTTATAAGTTCTCTTTTATGCTATCTTTTGTCTGTACAAATAATGTAGCAGAATATGAAGCCTTGTTATTGGGATTGAGACTTGCTAAAAAACATGGAATCATAAAGCTAATGGTAATTGGTGACTCTGAGCTCATAATATCCCAAGTAAGAGCTAAGTATGCTTGCAAAAATAACAGACCAAGACAATACCTAAATTCTATTTGGGACTCCATTGAACAACTTGATTAGAACTTTTGGAATATACTGGATGGAGAGAGGACATAACAGAGTTGCCGATCTACTGGATAATATTGCATTGAGACCTCATGATATAACTTTCATAGGAATTTCAAAGGTTGAGATAAAAACAAGGCCCTCTATCCCTAACAATGTATACAATTGGTAGATTTTTGATAATGATGAGGATATCCTTAGATTTCTAAGATGTGTTGATTAATATGAAGGTCAGGAGATTGATTTTAATGGATTCATAGAAAATAATGATGGAAAAGACACAGTGTTTGGAAAAGAGGTCATCCAAATGAAAACAAAAAAAATCCCCAAAGGCCTTGTAGCTCTTGAAAGGGTCTTTGATAATCAAGAAACCAGTAAGGCCAAAACAACTGCTGCCCACCCAGAAGACCTAGAAGAAGTGAACTTGGGAAATGAAAATGCCCCAAAGAAGGTTTATATAGGAAAGTGGATGAAACCAAATGTGAAGGAAATGCTATTTTCCTTGCTAATAAAATATAGGCATGTCTTTTCTTGGTGATACGATGACTTGAAAGCTTACAAGGAGGAATTGTTTTAGGATGAGATTCCTTTGAAAGATGATGCAAAATATTTCAAACAAAAGCAAAGACCAATTAATCCTACTTTAGCTCCCAAGATGCAAGAGGAATTGATAAAGTTGAGGGAAGCTAGTATTATAAAACCCATTAGACATTCTTCATGGGTATCCAATCTAGTACCGACAAGGAAAAAGAATGGTGACTTAGAATGTGTGTCAATTTTAGGAACTTGAATGTGTCCTCATTAAAGGACAACTATCCCTTACCAAACATGGAAGCTATGTTACAAAATGTAACTAGCTATGAGCTATTGTCAATGATGGACAGTTTCTCAGGATATAATCAAGTAAAAGTGAAAGAGTATGAGCAGTACAAGACTGCATTTACTACTCCTTGGGTTACATATGTATATGTAAGGATTCCCTTTGGCTTAACAAATACTAGTGCCACTTTTCAGAGAGCTATGGATGTAGCTTTCTTAGATTTTATCGTTCTATTTATGGTTGTGTATCAAGATGACTTGACCACTTATTCTAAGAGATAAGAAGATCATTGTATGCACATAGAAAAGGTTTTTGTCAGGTCACTAGAATATGGAATATCTCTGAATCTAAAGAAATGTGCCTTTGGGGTCACTGAGGGAAAGCTGCTAGGGCATATTGTGTCCAAGGAAGGAGTAAGGATAGACCCTGAAGTAGTAGCAATTATTTACAAGATTCCCTAGCCAAAAAATGTCAAGGGTATCTAGTCATTTTTTGGGAGAATAATTTTTTTGAGAATATTTGTAACCAACTTTGAAGAAATTACAAGACCTATTTCCAAAATGCTGAAGAAGGGTGGAAAGGTACTTTGGAGTGAAAAGCCCAGACAAGCTTTTAAGAAGATAAAACAAGCTATTAAAGAGGCTCCAGTTTTGAAGTCTCTTGAATTCTCTAAACCAATGCATATTTTCTCTTTTACTTCTTTTCATACTATTGCTGCTATTCTATTACAAAAAAATGAGGGGGCTACAGTTATCGATTTTGTACTAAGTGCAGCAGCTGTGAAGGACATTTTTACTCAATAGGAGACAATAGGAAGAAGGTGTAGATGGATCACCAGAATCCAAGAATTTAACATTGAATTTCAAATTACCAAGTTGGTAAGAGGACATGGCCTAGCCAAGTTGATGGCAGATGCCAATTTAGAAGCCAATCAAGTTAATCAAATTGAAGTAATTGATGTTGCACCTCTCTGTGATATGAAAACATTCGAATGGTACAGAAGAATTATCTAGTATTTGAAAACTTTGCAATGTCCTACTGATACAGATGACAATGAAAAAATAACATTGAAATTGCATGCTATCAGGTATGTGATCATTGATAATGATCTATGGTGGAGAAGCTTGGATGGAGTACTTCTAAAATGTGTAGAGGGAAAACATGCATTGGAACTTCTGCAAGAAATGCACAATGGGGTGTGTGGTGGTCATTATATGGCAAAGACTACTACACACAAGATTTTAAGACCTGGATTTTGGTGGCCTACGGTTTTTAAAGATGCTCACAAATTTGTTAAAATGTGTGACACCTGTCAACTATTCTCAGGAAAACTAAATTTTTTGAGGAAATCTACCATTCAAACCTATGACAATTGTAGCCCCTTTCCATCAATGGGGAATTTATTTCATCAGGGAAATACTAGAAAAGTCTAGTGGAGGCCATTCATGGATTCTCATTGCCACTGATTATTTTACAAAGTGGGTGGAAACAAGACCTACAAAGAAGGCAACAAGCAAGGTGGTAGTTGACTTTCTATTGAATAATATTCCTATTAAATTTGGAGTACCTTAGAGAATTATCTTAGACAATGCTATGTGTTTTTGGTCAAATGAATTCAAGGAATTTTGTGAAAGACATGGCATACATGTTTCTTATTCTTCACCTTATCATCCTCAAGGAAATGGTCAAGTTGAATATAGTAATAAGAGATTTTCGAAGATAATCAAGATAATTATGGAGAAGAACAAAAAGTATTGGGATTCAAAATTGGAATTGGCACTTTGGGCAGATAGAGTGACTGTGAAAAAGGCTACTGGTTATACACCATTTGGTTTAGTATATGGTTTGGAGGAAATATTGCCAAAAAATAACCTATTCAAAATGTACAAGTTTGTGTAGGAATATGATGGAGAAATTTGTGATTATATGCAACATAGGATAAATAATTTGGTCTAGTTGGACGAATCTAGGAGGGAAGCTCAAGCTAAAAACTTAAAGATGCAATTGCAGGTTAAACACCTATATGATAGAAAAGCTTATACTAGGAAGTTTGAATTTAACATGGTATTAGCTTGGAATGCAAGAGCTCAGGATAAGGGAAAACATGGAAATTTTGAAGCATTATGGATTGTCCCTTACTTGATAGCTAGCACTCATAGAGAAGATTCATATTTTCTTCAGAGCTTGATAGGTGAACTTTTTTGAACTCCTAGTACATGGGAAGTTCATAAAGCTATACTTCTCCTGAGTATGTTATCTTCCATGTACTTTATTTTTGTATATTATGTACATAGGTGTGTTTTCTTTTTGCTTTGTTTTGGGACTTGCTACCTTGTCTGGGTACTTCCCAAGTTTGGGTCTTATGGTTTTAATCCACATTTTGGTCTACTTCAACATGAGATTCTGGTGATCTCACCATGCCTGCAAGAGGCATACGTCCCTAGTTAGAGCCACTGATGGAACCTGAATTCTCATGTCACATCTTAAACCCTTATTGCATTTAGGAGGGTTTTATAATTTATTTCCTTGAAATCAATTGAGTGTTCTATTCTACTATTGACTCCCTACTATCCATTGTTGGTCACTATTTTAATATTTTTATTAGATGGTTGGTTCCCTCATCATGAGTTCATAAAAATTTTCTATAATGATTTTGGGGTTCTTAAGTTCTTTTTTATCTATTGTATCATCTTAGGAAGTCCCCTCTATTAAAACAACTTATTGAGCACATGCATTAAAGTTTTCACTTAAGTTCGGCCAACCTTATGTCCTTATCGCTCATCACTGATCACTTTTGAAATATATTTTTTAAACTAGTGACGAGTGATGAGGTGATATCTCTCTGATATCGCTCATCATGAATTGCTCTTTGAACTTCTGATTGCAATTAGCAATGAGCGAGGTTCTTAAGGGATTGCTTATCGCTAATAATTTTTTAATTCTAGAGGCTATAATAGCGATAAGTGATGACATCTCAATTTATGATCACAATTTCATTGTTCATCACCACTATGTTGTGAAGAGATTGTTTACAATTAGTGATGAGCGACATGATGAGTTCCTAGTTGTATCACACCTCACAAATTTGTTTTAAGTGCTAAGGTTATAATTAGAGATGAGTAATATGGTCCCTTATGAGGAGTTTTATCTCACTAACTTGACTACATCCTATTTGTGATATCTTTTGTGTCATTGATTGTTATGTATGTGTACATGTCAAATTGTGGTGCTTACATCTCTTTTTGCTTATGCAAGTCAAGATGCAAAGTTGAACTAGTGAGGAGCGATGGAGATGAAAATGATCGGGAAACTGGCCATAGATCTAAGGGTTGAGATTTGATCACATGAAGCACTCGCATCGCTGATAAAGGTCCATGAGAACAAAGTGAATCAACAATTGGTGACAACTGTGACATGAAAAGGAAACATGGTAGAATCCTAAGGATTTTGTATAAAGTAGAAAGAAAAGTACATCGAGGTGGATTATCAACCATTAATATAGTTTTAAAGCTTTAAAAGTATCAACAATCAAGTTTTAAAATTGAACGAGTAATTATCAATTTTCTCACACAAACTTACTATCAAATATTAATGGTGACATGCTCCCCACTCAGCCATAATGGAAAGTAGATATCTGGTTTATCCTGCATCCTAATTCACTAGCTAGCAGAAAGAATACCAGAGACCAAAGAATTTGCAAGGAAATCTCTAGAAATTATCTGCAACTAGGGTGACATAGCTTTCATCTAGGTAAGCAAAACTAACACTTCTTTTTAATTAAGGTAGTAAGGTAAATGCCCTTGAAAGCTGATAGGAAGGTTGGTGGAAAGTGCAGTTTAGTCTTTTCTAGTGATTTCAATTTTATAATTGAGCTTTGTCTAAATTGTGAAGAAATGTGTCATGTTCAATAGTAGAGTTTTATCTTGTCATAATTGTGAGTGGTTTTATTTGGTTGTAAGAAATTATAAACCCTAGTATCCATTTGTATTACAAGCATGAGTGACCCAAAGCGTAGTGAATCCAGTGTTAAACCGTAAAGGAAGCCAAAACAAAAGAGGGTCAAAAGACTTAAAACTTAGCATGCTTTAGCTAAATTTGAGCCTAAACCAGTAGCTATGTCTAACCCTTTTCCTAGTACCCCTACGACTTCCACAAGGTCCAGAAGTGAAAAAAATGAAACATAAAAGTTTATGCAAGAAACTTTTGGAGGTATCAAAGAGGTAGGGTCACGAATTGGTAAAAGTCCCATAAGAGAAGTTGTTGTTACCACTAGGTTAATTGTTAATGCTGGAAAAAATGGTGAGAAACTCCAGCCCTAGAGTGTATGGCAATTGTTTCGGTATGCTTTCAATAGGAAAAATTCTAGTCAACTTGCATGCTATTTGCGAAGATTGAACTTGGGAAGGTTAGTGGTTCCAAATGTGTTTATGGAAGTTGATTTAATGATGAAGATAGCAAGGAACTATTACGCTACTGACATGAAAATAAAGAGTGAGAAGGGTGATATAATTCTGGAGGTAACAAAGGATAAAATGGTGGATGTGTTTGGGTTGAATCGCAATTACACTACAAAGTTCAAGTGTGCTGACTTGTATGCTGAATATGAAGGGAGAAAATTTGGATATAGAGAATCAATACTTGTGTGACATAGAAGGAATGGGAAAAAATCACTTTTCAAGATACTAATCCTTTTGAATGTGAAGATGTGACATATATTTTGAGACCCTAAATGCTTCTCTTACACTTCTAGGGTTTTCACCTAGAAAGAGAGAGATGTAGGTTTGAAATGCTTATGAAAGACTCAAGTTAGGATATATGCTATATGATATGATGTAAATGATTCTAAATAAATGCAATAGATTAATCTAAATGACTAAAAATTAATGCAAAATTAAGATTTATGCCTTGTTTGAAAACATAGTGTGATATGCAAAAAGATAGAAATAATAAAAAAATGCAATATTTAACTAAACAGAGGGTTGTTTCTGAGAATGTGTGCACTTGGAAAGTTGTGGAGGAATAAATAAAAAACTAAAAACCTAATGAAATCTAGACTTTAGCTGACTGGGATTCATTTGCCAACGGTGGCGAATCAGTCCCAAATCAAGCCTTTTCTAAAAAGAACTTGATTTCTGACTATCGGGGACCTGAAACATCATCTAACTCAATTCTCCATCTCAGGTGGGACTTATTCACAAAGCATGGTGAACTAGTCCATGTTCAGATTCCTGCAAATTCAAGATTCAGATCTGCACCTCGACACTTGTACAACAAATTCTGATGGAGTCCTAATTCTAGATCTTAGAAAATCCCTACAAAACAGCTTAAAAGTATTGGTCTAATGGGGGGTTTTCCTTGGTCAAACCCCTAGATTGGTAATCAAAATTTAATAGAGAAAAATATGCAAAAAACCCTAGCCTTAGATGTGTTAAAGACTACGAAAGGCTAAACCATGACAAAAAACCTATTTTATTGCTCTAGAATAAGTTATGCAAGAATGATTGAAAGGATGCAAGATCTCTACCCTAAAAACCTTATAGCACATGGAACATGGATAAGAAATGACATGTAAATGCTAAATAAACACAATGAAAACCTTGATTTGAAGATAGAGTAATAATGGATGATGGAATCAATAGGAAACCAAGTCCTTAGGCATGATTTGGTGGCTAGTTGCACCCTTTCACCCTATATTTCTTCATGATTCACCATAGGCATCCATCATCAATCCTTTGCAATGTTGGATCTTGACAATATAAGTGGCTCCAAGACCTGCAAAAACCCTAGTTTGTTGTCCTAAAACTTCAACTTTTATGATGCAACTTTTTGTATGATTTTCACTCTTAGATAATGACAATGTGTAGATAAAAAGTGATCTCTAGTTTTGTAAAATGACTTAAAATGTGTATTTATACAAAACAAAACCTTATTTTCCGATTAATTAGACCTAAGAGGCTGGCATTCACTAGAAATAAGAATTAAATTGATTAAATTCCCGCTTGATTTTGAATTTTCCCTCAAAGGGGACTCATTTGCCAAGGGTGGAAAATGGGTCCCACTACTACTATTTGAATGTGGGCTATTGGGGTATGATGTCATTAAGTGTTGTTTGTTAGCTTTTATCTGATTTCTCATGTGGAACGGGCCTCTAGATCAAAATTAATAGGTCTAAGGGGCCTATAAATGTCATTTTAAAGGGGAAATGGTATGAAGGGACTCAAAAATGGGTCTAAGTATGCATGAAATTGTCTCTTTTGTCAAGAGGGTCCAATTTTCAATGGCACATTTAGCCCCCACTTTAGCGCCCTTATGACTCTACGTGCTTATGTAAGCTAAAGGACTCTAAATGATACACTTTACTACATAAAAGGATACATATTTAGAAGACAAGAGAATGGAGGCCCAAAGTGTAGTTACCTGCAAACCACAACATTAGGATATGCATCCTACAACACACATTAGTTAATTGTCCACAAATCCTTTTATCTAACTTCTTAGAAATTCCACTCGAGGGTAGATGTATGCCCCCCCTTGATTCTGCTTGCTTTATAGAGGTGGAATCAAGGTAGCAATCTAGCCACATCGAAGAAGAAATACCATATCATAGGGCATTCCTAAGTACCATGCCACATTATGATAGGTAAATGAGGATGTTAGGTACAAAATCACTATTCCAACGTATCAAATAGTGTCAAAAATGGATTAACCTAGCTCCCGTTATGTGAATTTAAAGAATGACTACATTATAAATTAGGGAAAAAGATAAGAGTGTTAGGTTAAGATGTAAAAGTAAATAAAGATAAAAAGTATTAAATGAAAGTAATTTGTCAACTACTATTCATTTCACCTTTGTTGTAGCTTGATAGTGACAAGTAGAAGGAGAAGATGCCGAACAGACGAGATTACACACCTTCGCAGCTGGATGATCTTCGTGAGAAGGTAGCACGCAACGCACGATATCATGAGGTAAGGAAATTTTGTACCTTTCGCCATGTGTTTTGATGTTATCATAACAATTATTAGGCATGTATATGTTAATGTAGGGTTCTTGGAAAATTTGTTTGCAAAGTGTCTCGTTTCTTCGTGAAGTGTCCCATTTCTTCGTGAAGTGTTCATGTTTCTTTGCAAAATTCCCAAAAGGGGTTCTAAAGTTTCTAGGGCCATGTAGAAAGCACACTAGATTGACGTTAGCACACTTGCATGATGAGAAATTTGAAAATTGAAGATGTTAGATAAATTTTTAGAGTATTTTGTGATGATTGTGATAGGTTTCTCCCTGATCATGGCAGTGGCTAGGGGGAAGACATATCATTTTTGAGAGATTTATCACCAGCACTATCAACAGCAGAGATAAAGCACCTCCAGTCAGTGGGTATCTATTGGGAATGCATGATGCCACCAATGAGATACCATGATGCCATGCTAATGGCTTTGTGCGAGCGTTGGGATGCAAATACTTGTATCTTTCATCTTCCCACCAAGGAAATGATTATCACACTCAAGGACACACATCACATTCTTTGAGTGCCTATACAAGGAGTGCAAGTTTATTTCTAAGAGGATTGATCATTCCACGAAAAGAAGAGGGATATGTAGTATTTCCTAGGAGGACTGATACATGATGAGAGGGTTAGAGCATGGATCGAGCTACCAATGCTACTATACTCATGAGTTCCTTTGGTGAGATGGATCATGATGCACACAGTGGCACTGGTACTCAATTCAGATGGATGAGCAACACACTTGGATGGTGGATTGGTACACCTGGTACAAGGGATGTATGATCAATAGGCAGTCTATGCATGGGGTCGCTATATTCTGGCACACTTTTATTATGATTTAGGGAGATTTTTATATCTAGAGATCAACAGTATGGTCCATTGTATGCTTCTATAGGTGTGGTGCCTAGAGCATATCACATGTACCAGGCCTATCAGATATCCATGTATGATAGCAGTAGAGTACCCATGACCATTCGGCTATCCCTTGAGATGATTATGGAAATATGGGGATTTAGAGTTTTGAAGGGTGAGATTTGATCGACTGGAGGAGGACAAGATATTATGGAGACCATATCTACTGACTCTTGAATGGCTAGATCACACAGGATAGTTATGGAGGATGCAAATGGATAGATTTCTAGCAAGGAGGCATGACTACATTGTACGACCATTCTATTATGGAAGAGTCATGCGATATTTTGGATAGGTTCAGAAACCACCTAGGGTGTGCCCTTTCATTAGACGATTAGTGTGGAGTGCCTAGAGGCTAGGGGATACTAATCAACTGACTATAGATCATGTTCGTGAGAGTGATTCCAATGATTCAGATCAAAACCAATCACCATCATCTAAAGCTTGATGATTTCGGTAGCAAAGATGAGTACGAGGAGTGGTGGTCATATGCACGACCAACTCTTGTGTTCCCTATGGATTTCTCCCTAGATGATGTAGAGGCAGCAACAGATGATGAGCCAAAGGAGAGGGAAGAGGAGGTACGATATAGGCCAACATATATTTTTATAGATGTGATCGATGAGGAGTACTAGTTTGACACTGATCCTAACTATGAGAACTAGGATGGAGGAGAGGATGATGAGGAGGAGGAGCCACTCCTCAGTGAGGGTGATGAGCTAGCCATTGAGGATCGAGCAAGTATGGAGAATCTTCACATACTTACAGGACTAGATCATGAGTAGTAGCTATAGCAGACATCAACATGCAGAGTCAAAGGGAGGCTAGCTAATCCCACATGCCCCCTAGAGATGAGGAGGTTGACCTTCCTCATGCATCTGGTAACATAGGTGATAACATTTAATTCAATGCATGTCCTTTAGCATTTGATGTTTGATGTATGTATGTCTATATATCATGATGATGTGTTACTGATTATGTACAAGATCTACCTTGCAGGAGCGATGAGAGATTGGCAAGATTTCTATCATCAGGAAGCCATAGAGATAATGCCAACATCCCTTGAGGAGGATGAGATCTAGATCTTGACTACGTGCCCCCACCGATTGTGGAGGAAGAGCCAGAGGCACTTAGACTATTCGTAAGGTTGTGGGTAGCATACGAGAGTGTGAGGAGGCGACTTTGTCAGGCTGAGAGTGCACTACAGTCATCATGAGCCTCAACAGAGGTAGAGAGACTTCATGTAGATCTAGCTCAAACATGGGTAGAGAGGGATCAGATGGCAGAGGAGCGACTCGTAGCTGTTGGACGAGTATAGGGTCTAGAGTATGCACTAAGACTTGGTAGTTCACAATCACGGTCACACACAACCATCTTATGATGTCTAGGGACTAGATCATGAGTGCCAGATCCTGAGGGCTCTAGCTCTCACAAACCATTATGATATGATTCAAAGATGTATATGAGACTTTTTGGTTTGAGATATATATATTTATATATATATAATATAAGGACATGCACCTTAGATATTATAATGATGTATCTTTTTTTTAAATGTTTGCTAAATGCTATGTGATTAATTAAAGGACTTATGATAAAAGTATTTTCATTAATGTCTATATGATCTAACATAATCTATGTGATGCAATTGAAAACATGTTCCAGTTTTGACACTGATATGGTATTGAGAATGAAGAAAAGAATAAAAGAATATGTTAAATTAAATACACTAATAAGAGTCTAATTTAACATAATATAAATGTGAATGGTATGAAATCTAAAGTAATTGTAAAAGGAATGTAAATAACTACTTTAGTGTTCAAGACAAACAAAAATTAATTGTCAGGAACGAAGCAATGTGAAAGCTATTTTTATCAAATAACTCTAAACAACACTCCTATGCGAAACATACTATTCAAAGGGGATTAGATATAATACCAACACAAATGCATGCATTAATAGGTTCCCTAAGAGGTGTTCCATCAAGCTGCTTTAAAAGATAAACACCAAACCCATAACTAGTGTCAACTATATAAGGTCCCAACCAATTAGGGCTAAACATATCCTTTTCTTCATTATCTGCACTAACAGTTCATTGATTTTCAATAAGAACAAAATATCCCCTAGAAAATGATTGAGGGATGACATGAACATTGTGTTTTCATTGTAACTATTTGATGTGGGCTTGGAGATGCTCAAGAGCGTTACTACACTGTTCATCGAGCATCTCAAGTTGATGTAATCATTGAGATTTATAAGTTTCATTATTAAAAATATCCCTGAGAGAAACTCACAAAGTAGGAATCTCTAACTCCAAGGGTATAATTGCATTGGTACCATAAACAAGATTATAAGGAGTAGTGTTGATGGACGAATGAACACTAGTTTGATAGGCCCAAAGTGCATGAGGGAGTTTCCTATGCTAGTCTTTATGATTTTTGCTAATAGTTTTCTTAAGGATTTGTTCAAGAATTTTATTAGTGTACTCAACTTGTCCATTGGATTGCGGATAATATGGTGTGGAAAAGTGATGTTGAATATTAAAGGTTTGGAGAAATTGTTGAACTTCACTATTCTTAAAGGGTGTTCCATTATCTGAAACAATTGTAGAAGGAAGTCCAAAGCGAGCAATTATATGATCCAGGAGGAAATGACAAATTATTTCAGTAGTCATTGAACAAAGAGGGATAGCTTCAACCAATTTTGTGAAAGAGTTAGTTGCGGTTATGATAAATGTATGTCTAGCATAAGAAGGTGAAGAAAATTTTCCAATAAGATCTAACTTCCATACTAAAAATGACCAAATGGGAACATGGGCACAGAGCTCAGTAGCAGGAGCGTGGATTAGATTTCTATGTTCTTGGAATTTGTGACATTGTTATAGGTGTAACAATCTTTCTCCATAGGTTGCCAACAATAACCCATATGAAGAAGTCGTTGTACTAGAAAATGTCCTCCAAAATGACCTGCACAAGCACCAGCATGACCCTATTCGAGCGCTAAAGGGATTTTAGAATTCTTGAGACAATGTAGTAAGAGACCATTGAAAGATCTACGATCTAATATGTCTCCAAGAATCACATATTTAGTTGCAAGTTTTTGTAAGCGCTTTCGAGTATTGGTTGTGGTAGGTTCAGGAATGGTACCATCCTTTAAGTAGTTGTATATTGTATCATACCATTCACACAAAGATGTTTTGGTTATGGCTAAGATGTATTCTAATGAAGTATCGATCGAAGGTTTCATGATGGTATGAATAATGAATGTGTAATCAATAGAAGAATTAGGTAAGGATATGAGAGAGGTTGTGCTAGCCATTGCATCTACATTCTGATTATCATTTCATGGGATGTTATCAATGGTGAATGAGTCAAATTTTTCTAATAGTTTCATGATAAGGTCCTTGTACTTTAATAATTTTTCATGTTTAGTCTGATGTTCCATTGATTTGTTTGATAACTAATTGTGAATCACTAAAGATTTGAATATGTTTAGCGTGAAGGGATAAAGCAACTTATAATCCTGCAATCAATGCTTCATACTCAGTTGTATTATTTGTCAAAAGGAAGTTCAAATGATAGGATAAGGGAATAGGGTTACCATCGGGTGGAATTAGGACCACGCCTGCATCGGAACTGGTTTGACACTTAGAGCCATCAAAGAATAACATCCATGATTTAATATTAGTGGGTAAAACATGATCATTAGGAAAGGAATGAATGGTTGGGAAAGTTGATGGAGAAGGATCATCAACTAAGTGATTGGTTAAAGCTTGACCTTTGATTTCTTTTTGTGAAACAAATTTTAGATTGAACTCAGTTAACAACATTACCCAATTAGATAAGTGGCCAGAGAGGTCAGTTTTACTGAAAGGGTATTTGAGAGGATCAAATTTTGTGACAACTTGTACTTCAACATTTAGTAAATAGTGTCACAACTTACTAGTAGCAAATACAAGGGCCAAAAACTATTTTTCAATTTTTGAATAACATGTTTCATAATCGATTAAAGTGTGACTGATGTAATAAATAGGGTGCTCTTTACCATGATCATCGTGTTGAGCCAACAATGTTGTGAGAGCATGGGCAGATGCAGTGATGTACAAAATAAATGGTCTATGAGGTACAACAGGTTGTAAAATAGGTGGAGTAGTGAAATATTCCTTTAGACTCTCAAAAGCTTGTTTAAAATCATCATCCCAATCCAAAGGAACACCCTTTTTAAGAAGATATGTGAAAGGTAATGTGAAATCAACTAAAGAGGCGACAAAATGTTGAATAGCCTGAATTCGTCCCTATAACATGTGTAATTAAGAAATATTCTTTGGAGGTGGCATGTTAACAATTGCATCAATTTTCTTTGTGTCCACATCAATGCCTCTATTAGATATGATAAATCCAAAGATTTTACCACTTTCTATGCCAAAACACACTTTTTTGGATTCAATCACATATTATATTGCTTGATTCGTTCAAAGATTTGGCAAAGGGCAGTTACATTGTCTTTTTGAGTTAAAGATTTAGTCAGAATGTCGTCAACATAATATTCCAAGATTTTGTGAATGTAGTCATGGAATATTAATGTCATTGCATGTTGATAAGTTGGACCCACGTTCTTTAAACCGAAAGGCATGAGAACCCAACAAAATGTTCCCCAAATAGTGGTGAAGATAGTTTTGTATTGACCATGGGGATTAATAAGGATTTCATTATAACCAGAGAATCCATCCATGAATGACAACAAATCATGTCCAACAATTGAATCCACGATCATATCAATATTAGGAAGTGGAAAATCATCCTTCAAAGAGGCTTTATTCAAGTCTCAAAATCAGTACAAATCCTAATTTTATTATCGGGTTTTGCAACTACAACAATGTTTGATATTTAAGGAGAATAATCAATAGGTCATATAAAGTGAGCATCAAGAAGTTTCTCAAGTTCTCATGGGTATGCGCAGGATCATGATGGGCCAAAAAGTCGTGATATGATGGGTATGTCTGGGGTATGTGGCTAACAACTTTTTTTTACAAAAAATTGATGAAATGAAAAGGGATTTTAAAGGATATTCTAAGCTTTCCACCAATAAAAATTATGCTTTTCTTTGAATTTAATAAATAATTATTATTCATTTTCTATTTGAATTATGAATAAAGTCCTGATTGATAAGCTGATGAAAAACATTTATAGCTTTCAAATGGTATCACATTTTGAATCAAAACATGTGTCAAATTCTATACTTTGCATATTATAGGATTAAAAATAAATAAATGAATTTCAAAGTTTTGACCAAGTTAAGGTGGAATTAGGACATATGAGTTTTATATTTTTTAAAAGTTGTAATAAAATATTCATAATTAATTATTTACTTGGAAAAAATTAAAAAATTATGCATCACATCAGGACATAGGTCCTCTACTTATATCTAAATATTATAAAAATATATTATCATTTTATTGTAGTTAGGGTGGTCAGGACAAACACCTACTTATTTTTTCCTAAAATTTTGAGTACTATTGCATTGAAATTTCAAATTTTCACCAAATAGATTCTTTTAAAATAAAACTAGTAGTTTAGAAACTATATTCAATTTGCTAAAGATTCTATTCTTCCATATTTTTGAAATAATATAGATAACTTATTTAATTTTTTACTTCAAGTTTCCTAACTCTATTTTTTTTGAATTTTTTGCCACTTAAGGGTCTATTTTTTCCATGATGATCCTGCACATACCCTTGTTTAACTAGCAGTGCCACTTTAGGGTGCATTTTACGGATCTGTTGACGAACAAGTTTAACATTGTTATCAAGGACAATATTATGCATCACAATTTTTGGGTCTATTCCTGGCATATCAAAATATTTCCAAACAAATATTTTAGGAAAATCATGAAGTAAAGCAGTTGTATCTTCTTGTTCTTCATCATCAAGATGCTTCCCAATTTTAATAACTTTATCATTGCCATTTTATCCATAAGCACGCCAATTGTATCTCCTAAGGGGAGTGTATTGGTTTTAAGATTTTTCAGATTCCAACAGTTCGTCATTGACACCATTTGTTTCTTACTGAGAAATATTTAGGACATGAGAAATATGTTTAAGGGAAGTAGGTGAAAATGGGGCATCATAGAAACTGAGTATGTTTTTCAGAGTTGTATCAATACCAACATACAACAATGAAGGTGGAAGGGTAGAGTCAAGCAAGTCAGGATGAATGATGGTGAGTTTATGTTGTGGTTGACATGTGATCATATTGATATTTAAGGATGGTCATTGAGTAGCTTTAGTCATTTTAGAAAAAGAGTATCCCAATCATGTTTTCATTTCTTTTGTATTAGGTTCAATAGGAACACGAATACCTTGTTCATTTTTTCCACACCCTTTTCCATTATAGCTCAATTGTTTGACAAATGTATAACCTTTCCTATAAAGTCTTTCTATTTCAGGTGGGGTAGGTGGGGATTGGTAATCTATCTCATCAAAATTTGTTGTGTATTTTTCATTTTCATCCGTATTATAAGAGATAGATGTATTAGACAATTGTTCAGAATTTTGAGTGGACATAATGGTTTGTTGATCAGGTTTTTTATCATGTGTTTTTGTAAGTGTTTAGTCACTCATAAATGAAGGTGTGAAATCTAAGGATCCCCAATCATCACCAAGTAATGTAGATGGTAATTTTGTGTTATTCTATTTAGTGTCAAGAGGATCAATGTGTGAGGTTGGAATTAATGTTTCAAAGGATTTTTTTATTCCCGTTTCAAGGTGCAAACAATTTTCAGTTCCAGGGTTGATTTCAATTTGATATATACGATTGTTATAAACATACTTCATGATATGATGAAGAGTTGAAGGGATTGTATTCATCTCATGAATTGAAGGTCTACCTAGAAGAAGACTATAGGAAAGTTCATAAGGCATGACATGGATAGGAGTCTACAAAGTAACCACTCCAACCATAATAGGTAAAGTGATGACCCCTAGTGGTTGCTTTGTTATATTATCAAACCCTCGAATATAAATGGAATCAGGTTTTATTTGTGATCTATCCACTTCCAATCGATCAAGAAGGCTCACACTACACACATTAATGGAAGAACCATTATTTATAAGAGTACAGTTGATACTTGTGTGATGAAATTGAGCAATGATCATAAAGGAATCATGTTGTTTTCTTAACTCCAAAGGAGGAGGCTCATGTTGATTAAAAGTAATGTCAAGACTATGCTTTTGAACAAGAGTGGCCACATCACTCGGAGTAGTTCCAAGAGGGACTATTATTTGTTTCAAAGCAGTTTGAAGGATGGTATTATAACTTAGTGAAGTTTGAAGCAATTCCCAAAGAGAAATTTTGGTAGGAGTATTCTTTAATTGCTCAACAAGATCATACTCCTTTGTATGTGGGTTATAATGAGGAGCACTAGGTGGATTAGGTAATGATAATGATGGTGGAATTATTTGGGGTGGTTGTGGGTTATTTCGTGTGTTATATGTATGAGCAACAGTATCATTAGTAGATTGTTGTGATACATTAGAGGGATGAAGGGGATGCGAGGCTAGGTAAAGGGTAATTTTAGGTTTGTTGGAAGGATGGAGAAAATGTGAAGGGGGATAAAGGATAAGTTTTGGTTGAACTACATGAATGTCCTTAACACAAGAAATTTCATTACAAACCATAGCAGATGAATTAAATGAGATAGAGTCTTGAAGAGACTCATCTATCAAAGGAAATTCATCACTCCCAAAAGGTTGTAAGGGTGAACTATCGTGTATCATAAAGGGTTTACCACAAACCTTAGTGGATGGATTATGTGAGATGAAGTCTTCAAGGGCTTCATCTAACAAAGAAAAGTCATCACGATCAAAGGGTTTGAGGGAAGGTGTTTCGGTAAGATTTGGAGATGTCTCATTACAAGTGTTAGAGGATGAAGTGAGTGAGAGGACACCCTTGAGGGTTTCATCTAACTTGTCAACATCATCTCTACTAAGTGGCTTGGATGAGATGTTATTACTAATTTGAATCATATGTTTAATGGGATCGTTTGAGGTATTGTTTGATTGGTTTTGGAGATTTGCTATATTTTCTTCAATGTAAGTTGATCTAAAAGGACTACAAAAGATAACCAAAAATGGAACTTGTAAAATTATAAGAATATCCATAAATACCATGAAGAGAAATGAAATATATGCTAAGAAAATAGAGAAAATTGTAAACTAAAATAGAAAGGTACTGATAGAAAACAAAAAGCTACAATGCAGGAAATGAAAATCTAAAAATTCTAATAAAAAAGTGTAAAGGGACTGATTCGCCCTAGGTGGCAAATGAGTCCCAAGAGATGATTGTTTTAATTATTTTTTTTATTTTTTTGTGTTTTTTCTCTAAAATATGAACTTTGTAAATTGTAACTTTAGAATGCAAATACAGAGATGAAAATAAATTCCCTAATTTAAGATAAAGAATGCTTTTACTAAGCCAATGTTTTTAAGAAATCTAAACAATGCAAAGCCTAAAATAATGAAGACCTAAAATAATGCAATTAGAAATGTAAATCATAATTTTATTATGCTTAAATGTCGAGTTCACCAAAATGTGATAGATTTTTGGACCCTAAATGCTTCTCTTACACTTCTAGGGTTTTCACCTAGAAAGAGACAAATTTAGGTCCAAAATGGTTATGTAACACTCAAATTAGGATGTATACTATATTTTATGATGTAAATGTTTCTATATAAATGCAATAGATTAATCTAAATGATTGAAAATGAATGAAAAATAAGATTTATGCCTTGTTTGAAAACACAGTGTGATATTCAGAAAGATAGAAATAATAAAAAAATGCAATATTTAACTAAAAAAAGGGTTGTTTTTGAGAATGTGTGCACTTATAAAGTTGTAGAGGACTGAATAAAAAACTAAAAACCTGATGAAATTTGGACTTTAGTTGATTGGGACTCATTTCCCAAGTGTGGCGAATCAAACCTGAATCACGCCTTTTCCAAACAGAACTTGATTTCTGACTACCAAGGAGCTGAAACAACATATAACTCAATTTTGCATCTTAGGTGGGACTCAATTTCCAAGAATGGTGAATCAGTCCACCTTCAGATTCCTAGAAATTCAAGATTCAAATCTACACCTTAACAGTTGTACAATAAATTTTGATGGAGTCTCGATTCCAGATCTTGAAAAATCCTTACAAAATAGCTTAAAAATATTGGTATAATGGGGGGTTTTCCTTTTTCAAACCCCTACATTGGTAATCAAGCCTTTAATAGAGAAAAATATGCAAAAAACTCTAGCCATAGATGTGTTAAAGACTAGGAAAGGCTGAATCATGACAAAAACCCTATTCTATTGCTCTAGAATAAGTTAGCAAGAATGATTGAAAGGATTCAAGATCTCTACCCTAGAAACCTTACAACACATGGAACATGGATAAGAAATGGCATTTAAATGATAAATAAACACAATGAAAACCTTGATCTAAAGATAGAGTAATAATGGATGATGGAATCAATAGGAACCAAGTCCTCAGGCATAATTTGGTGGCTAGTTGCACCTTTTCACCCTATATGTCTTCATGATTCACCATAGGCATCCATCATCAACCCTTTGCAATGTTGGATCTTGACAATATAAGTGAGCTCCAAGACCTGCAAAAACCCTAGTTTGTTGTCCTAAAACTTCAACTTTTATGTTGCAACTTGTTGTTGTATGCTTTTCACTATTAGATAATGACAATGTGTAGATAAAAAGTGATCTCTAGTTGAGTAAAATTACTTAAAATGTGTATTTATAGGAAACAACACCTTATTTTCCAATTAATTAGACCTAAGAGGCTTACATTCACTGGAAATAAGAATTAAATTGATTAAATTCGCGTGCTTGATTTTGAATTTTCCCTCAAAGGGGACTCATTCGCCACCCTTGGAAAATGAGTCCCACCAGAGGGGACTCATTCACCAAGGGTGGAAAATGGGTCCCACTACTGCTGTTTGAAGGCAGGTTGTTAGGGTATGATGTCATTAAGTGTTGTTTGTTAGGTTTAATGTGATTTCTCATACATGAAATGAGCCTCTGGATCAAAATTAATATGTCTAAGGGGCTTATAAATGTCATTTTAAAGGGGAAATGGTATGGAGGGACTAAAAAATGGGTCTAAGTATGCATGAAATTGTTTCTTTTCTCAAGAGGGTCCAATTTTTGACGACACATAAGAATTTGAAGATTATTTCAAAAACACTTATTATTGTTCAACCAAGTGTTAGCTCGGGATTTTGAGGCTAGAATAGACCTTGATTTGTTGGTGATGGTGGAAGATATACAAGAATATAATCAAAACACTGGTTTTGATTATGCTAGTTTTGTTGCCTAGTAAATACATGAGGATTTTGTCAATTTAAAAAGGGAATCTCAGCCTCTATATTTTCCTCATTATTCCTTACTTATTCACATGCTCTTGTGGGAAAGAGATTATGAGTGGAAAAGGAAATTGAATTTGAGGATTGTGAATAGTGAAAATGATGCCATCCCTATGCAAATGTGGACATAAATTTGGGATCATAATTGCTCTAATTCCAACTGCATCTTGTTTGCCAATGTTGTAAGACAAGGTATCTTAGAGTCATTAGGTGTGGCACCTAGATTCGGACATTCTCCAGAGATCAAGAATGTTATGTGCCCAAAAGATATACCAAGCTTTGCAACAAGACATAATTCAGTCGACTAGTCTCTACATTCTAAATATACTTTGATTAGGGTTTCTGGAGCTAAAGTAGCACCCCATTGTTTACCCTTGTATGTCTCAGACAGATTGGATTTGATGGAGCTTATGTGGAAAATGGAGGTCATGGATTATGAAATGTTTAGAAAGGACAGAAAGAGCTCTGTGGTATACCCCCAATTTTCTTTTGCTTATTTTAAGGTTACTTCCCTTGAAGGGTATGATAAATTGGGAAATATGGTGAATAATCTCATAATGCCTATAGATGAGGTTAGAGTTTTTAATTCAGAAGGATTTGTGACAGGAAAAAGAAGAAAAAAGAACTTAGGCATCATACATCATGAATTTTTCTATAAAGATGATGTACTAAGGAATCTAACAAGTGATGAGGTTGTTATGGTTAGGAAATAGGAATGGAAAACTATGACAAAACTTGAAGAGAAGATTATGAAAAGGAATGCCTTTTACATCAGTCCATACAATGAAATTGCAAACCTTTTGGAGAGGGCCTTTGCTATGATAAGGGACTATTAGTCTCATAAATTTAAAGTAAAACTAAAAGAGGTTGTAGATAGAGCCTAGGCCCTTTTAGAGCAACAAAGGAAACAAAAAGCTATGGATATCCCATAATGGCTTGAAGATGTTCAGGAGGTCAGGGAAGAAAAAGTGGTAGAACATGTTCCAAGAAATGAGGAAATTAAACAAAAATTTCCCCTTCCTCATATTGAGGAGACTCATAGTTCAGATGTTCCTCCTGACAGGATTGTCCAATGGTAGTATGACAAAGAAAATGATGATGATCCCATAATTAGAGAGTGTGATGATTTTTTAAGCTGATGATAAATTTTTGCAGGCCAAAGAGTTTTAGGATTTTATGATTCAATAGTGGAGTAAGGAAATAAAAGAGAGACTAGAAGTAGCTAGAGTCAATGTTGAACCTTCTCATTAGGAGGAAGCTAAGAAAGTAGAGAAAGAGAAGATTAAGGATGAAATTGCAACTATTACTCCCATTGAAGGTTGAAGAATTTTTAAGGATAGTGGGATCATGTTATTTCTAGGGTGTACTATCACAACTACCATAGCATATGATGTAATTAGAAGAGATCCTCAAGCTTTGATATTTGAAGATCAGTTTGAGAATAAAGTATTTGGTTCTAGGTATAGTCTGAAGCTGTATACCCTTGCAATTTGGTCTATGGCACCTAATACTAGCAAACATGAGGTTGCTAGGCCTATTGAAGAAATCATTGGTTCACTAGTAGTCAAAAGAGATACTGACATAACTCCAATCCAGGCCACTAAATTAACTGCACATGCTGCAATGCTTAGTGTGGATGTCCACTACAGATATTTCTCAAAAGAAATATGAATCTTTGGTCAAGGAATTTAATAAGGCTTTGAATGAACTGAGTCGAATGAGAGCTACCATTAAAGCTACCCAAAATACAATGACTCAACCTTCTTCCTCTTCATTTTATTTTTCTACACAAGATAGGGAAACTTTGGCCCTCATAATTGATGACTTCAGAGGAAAGTTAACTGCTGAAGAGGAAAATGTCAAGCAGGCCAAATTAGAGATAGTGAAGGTGGCCAATGAAATTTTTAGAGATATGTTTAAGCATAAGGTGACCAAGTTGGTCCACAGGGCTAATGATGTATGGGCCACGTATAAAAACATTCATGAAGCAAATACAAATAATTTGCAAGTATAGGAGGCCTTTAGGAATGAGTGGAATAATTGGATTGCTAGGGAAAGTTCTTTGAAAGAAATGATGCCAAAAATAAAGGAGGATCTTGAGACACCCACAAATGTTGCTAACATCTTGAAAACTATTGACTCAATAAATGAGGTAACTACTTTCCATGGAAAGTTGGGAATACAACTCCAAAGCAAGTTGAAAATATTCAAGGAAATGGAGGATCATGGTATGCGTCGAATTCAAAAGGTGAATTGCATCCATTTTGACACCTAGAAGGAATATTTGTGAAGGTAGCTTGATGCGGCTATGATACATTTGTAATTCACTGATTATATCTTGTTCAATTCAAATATTGATCTGATGGTAGAGATTGAAACAAAGATGGATATATTTGTTAAGGAAGTTAGGATCTTAATTGATGCAAGGTACTCCTAGTATACTACTAAGGTGTAGAATTTATTGAATGTTAAATGGCCAACTGAAGAAGAGTACAATATTTGGTTGGAGAGATATACAGAATGAATAAGAATAACAATGGACAGTCGAAGGAGAATAATACATAGCTTGAAAACAGTACAGATTAGACTTTTGATATAACATGGTAGAATACTATTCTCTCCTTAAAACTCAAAGTGATTAGCATGTGGTGCTAATGTGGATTAACATTTTGACCTTTTTTCTATTTTCTATGCCTTAGTATGTTTTTTCGTTTTGATTTTCTTATAGTTGGCATTTTCAGTACATGGAGATATCTTGTAACTATTGTAACAAACTAATGATGTATTTTAAGGTGGGACCTATTTTCCATGAAGAGTTGAGGATAATGTCTCATGTTTATTTGCTCCACTTGAAGACTCAAGCGTAAATAGGAAGGGAATATTGTTTCAAGCGATCCTATGGGATCATGACATGTGTGCTATCTGGTCTGAGGCTTGTTTTTCTCCTTAATCTCTATAAGAAAGAATTCAAGAGTAGAAAAATGAGAGTTAGAAATTTTTTGAGTTGTGGTGCAGGAGCACCCAAGGCTTTCAAAGAGTTGTTCAAGAACAGGAGAGTGCAGGGGTTAGGAGGGCCTTCCAAACAAATCAAAACATCAAATATGATGTATTGAAGCCTATAATGGCATTTGAGATGAATAAGTGTAATGAGGGTGTTAAAATTTCTAAGGTTCCTGATAAGGGATCTAGTTTAAAAAATGCAATGTAAAGGGAAAACTATGTTCCAGGGGTTAGATTAGTGATCTTATGCTTTAAATAGGTCAAATAAACTTGGATAGTGAATATCCAATAGTTTTTAGGTGGTGATGTTAATAAATTCAAGTTTGTAATTTCAAATTTTCAAATTTGTTTGGGCGGGAAAGTGAGTTTAGGGTTTAATTAATCTTAATGTAATGGGAACCGACTTTAGTTGGTTGGAACTGTTTGGGAATTGATCTTAACCCCAGGAGAAGTCACTTGTATGGAGGTTGATGAAGTTTTGAAGGAATTGTATGGACTGTCCTCAAGGAAAAAGCAGTAAAATACAGTTTTTTGGCATTCTTTTGTTCTTTTTGATAGTTTATTGAATTCCTATTGAAGTTTCATTCATGGTGATGGATTGAGGATTGGTATTTGCATGTTTTCTAACCCTTGAATGCTCTAAAAGGTAATAATAAGAATCAATTCTTGTGCATTTTATTGCTGACTGTCTACAGGAAAAGACAAATTATACTGTTTTGAGGGTTTAAAATGAGTAAATGATCCATTTCAATGGAGTGTATGGCTGAAAACTATGAAATGGATCTAATATAACATGTATCATGAGAATATAACAAATAAATGTGCAGGAAAGGTGGAAAACTGAGTGTGCACAGTGATTTAGCAAAAAAAGGCTTGAAGGTTGACCCTAGGGTATAGCAGTGGACAATCTGCCTTAACAAGAGGTAAATTTTTGAGTTGCAGTAGTTGAACAATGATGAATGAATGGTGATAAAGTCAAAAATTAAGTCTTGGAAGTGTTTGGAAACCCTAGAATCAAAAAGCCCTAGTTTTAAGCCAAATTAGGGAGGGTTTTGTAGTTGGGTATGTTAAGAGTATCCTAGAAGATTAAAAGTGTGAAAATATTTGGTTTGGGAGTGTTTTGGAAGACTGTTGAGAGTTTCAAGGTCAGGAGACAAATTTGAAGAGGGGTTGCTTTGCAAAATAGGGCTAATTAGGCCTAATTTTGAGGAAACAACAGGGTTAGAAGCAAGATAGTCTGAAACAAGTGATGTCAAGGAGTTGATATGTTGTTAACCATCACAAAAACATATGATACAATCATTAAGTTGGAGGTTCAATTGCAAAGTTGGAGGGAAAATACAAGAACCCTTCGCCAAAGGCCTAATAGGGCTAGAAGGCTAGTTGAGCAGCAAAAGGGAGTTTTGTTCAAAATAGTGGGTTAGGGCTTGAAACCCATTTGAGTCAAGTTTGTTTAAGTCTTTTGAGATCATTTCAGTGATTTGGAACCACAAGGGAAGCAGATAAGTCTTGAGTGAAAAGTTTAGGCTTTATCTTCAAGTTGGTGTCTAGAGGAAAGGTTGTGAGTGAACCAATGAAAGTCTGATAACTTGGTGAGTTTCTTGCAAAAATCCCTGACCCTCTACATCAGAGTGGTATCAGAGCAGTGAGTAGGTCCTTTGGGGATTGGAGAAATAGCAATGGCACCAAAGAATCAATTGGCAAGAGAGTTGGAAGAGTTGAAAGAGATCTTGGAGAGGGAGAGAAGAGAAAGAAGGGAACAAGAAGCATCAAGAGCAAAAGAAGAAAGGCAATGGAGAAGAGAGAGAGAGAGACACTATCTTGAGGCAAGGATCTGGCTTGAGAGGAGTAGGAGGAGAAGAACAAAGAAGACCAAGAAAAAATGATGAAGATAAGAAAGAGCATGTGAGGTAAATGTCCCGGGGAACAACAAGGCTGATGATACAAAGGACCACGAGGAGAGAGAAAAGGAGATTAGTGAGGTTGTTGAAGGTAGTCACAAGGGTTATGGAGAGGAAAGGAATGCATAGACACCTATCTATCAAGGGGAAGATGGATAGTGAGGAGGTCTTTGGGGTGGCTTGATGCCTTGGAAAACTACTTTGAGTTTGAGGAGATGGATGAAGAAGAGGAAGGTCAAGTTTCCAAGACCAAGTTGAGAGGCACAACATTGACATGGTGGACTAGTTTCGGAGAATGATAGGATGGCTAGAGGATTGGCAAAGGTCTCTACATGGGCAAGGATGAAGAGTTTGGTTAAGGAAGCAGTTTCCTACCATCTGATTATACCATTCATGTGAAAAGGATGAGGCTGAATTTAAAGCAAAAGGACTTGGATGTGATGTCCTATACTGAGCAATTTCACAAGCTTAGTATTAGAGGAGGTTATGAAGAAGAAGATGAGAAAATAGCCAGGTACATCAATGGCTTGAGGTACAATCTGCAAGATGAGATTGGTTTGCAATTGCCAAGGACATTGGGAGAATGTTTTCAGTTGGCCATTAGAGCAGAAGAAAAGGTGAAAAGGAAGCAAGAAAGATCAAACAATGGTGGAAGAGGAGGTAGTTCAAACAGGGGCAGAGGTAATAGAGAACAAGGACAAGGCAGTAATGATAAAAGCAGCAATGACAAGGGTAAAGAGATATTTTCTGATCAAAGAGGTGGATACACTCCAAGAGGAGGAGGCAGATTTGGACAAGGTAGAGGACCATTCACAGGCAGATGTTTTAATTGCAATGAACCAGGGCATCCTTCCTTCAAGTGTCCTAAGTGGGAACAAGCTGATAAAGGCAGAGAAAGGAGAGCTACCTTGGTGCAAGAAGAAGAAGATAAGAAGGAGGAACCAAAAACATTTATGGCAGACCCTGTGACTGATGGTGAGTTTCTCATGATCAAGCAAGGAGAAAGGC
This sequence comes from Sequoia sempervirens, assembly GCA_007258455.2. Classification (NCBI taxonomy): domain Eukaryota; kingdom Viridiplantae; phylum Streptophyta; class Pinopsida; order Cupressales; family Cupressaceae; genus Sequoia; species Sequoia sempervirens. Next base: position 136,553 of record VDFB02290986.1, read on the forward strand.
TTCATCAAGAACCAAAGGTAACCATTTTCAAAACAAATTGTCTCAGTCATGGTAAGATATGCAGATTACTCATAGATTCAGGGTCACATAGCAATTTAGTTTCAGTTGATATGGTAACCAAGCTAGGGATTGAAACTTTTGATCATCCTACTCCCTACAAGGCCACTTGGGTAACTCAAGGACAGCATGTAGAGATTGGTAAGAGAGCTTTTGTTGATTTCTCAATTGGTTCATATCAGGATATAGTGCTTTGTGATGTTATTCCAATGACTTGTGGTCATATTATCTTGGGAAGGCCATGGCAGTATGTTAGAAGAACTTTGCATGATGGGTTTCTTAACACCTATTTGGTTCACAAGGGAGATGTTAGATATCAGTTGGTTCCTTTACCTTTGGAGCAGAATAATGATAGTTTTGTAATCTGTTTTGAGAAGAGTTTGCAGGTGAATAAGCAGGGTGAAACAGGGGAAGGCATTGGCAAGCTGAAAAGTGATAAGTTGCAGCAAGGTTATGAGATGGACAGTCCTCCAAATCAGTCCTTGTGGGATCTGAATAGTATCAATATTGGTGGCATTGAATGCCCTATAAATGAGGGTAATAGTGGTGAAGTTATTCCACAAAGGAGGCATTGGAATGAGGGCAGCAGCAGGGCACAAGAACTCACTGTTTTCAAGCAGCAAAGAGGACACACTAATCCTTATTTTGGTTCTGTCAAGAATGCAGATTGGCAGAAGAGAAAGACAGTAACTTTAGGAGACTACCTGCCTTCTCATTGGAAGATGAAAGCACATGTGAGCAAGAGGTTTCTTGGTGGCACCACATGGGACACTTCTTGGGACAAGAGTTCTTTCTTTCCTGGGGAGAATGGTGCAGGAGCACCCAAGGCTTTCAAAGAGTTGTTCAAGAACCAGGAGAGTGCAGGGGTAGGAGGGCCTTCCAAACAAATCAAAGCATCAATTATGATGTATTGAAGCCTATAATGGCATTTGAGTTGAATAAGTGTAATGAGGGTGTTAAAAGTTTCAAGGTTCCTGATAAGGAATCTAGATTAAAAATGCAATGTAAGGGAAAATTATGTTTAGGGGTTTTGATTAATGATATTATGCTTTAAATAGGTCAAATAAACTTGGATAGTGAATATCCAATAGTTTTTAGGTGGTGATTGTTAATAAATCTCTAGTTTGCAAATTCAAATTTTCAAATTTTTGTTTGGGCGGGAAAGTGAGTTTAGGGATTTAATTAATCTTAATGTAATGGGAACTGACTTTAGTTGGTTGGAACTATTTGGTAATTGATCTATAACCCCAGGGAAATCACTTGTACGGAGGTTGATGAAGTTTTGAAGGAATTGTACGGACTGTCCTCAAGGAAAAGCAGTAAAATACAGTTTTTTGGCATTCTTTTGTGTTCTTTTTGATAGTTTATTGAATTCCTATTGAAGTTTCATTCATGGTGATAGATTTAGGATTGGTATTTGCATGTCGTCTAACCCTTGAATGCTCTGAAAGGAAATAAGAATCAATTATTGTGCGTTTTATTGCTGACTGTCTACAGGAAAAGACAGAATTATATAGTTTTGAGGGTTTAAAATGAATAAATGATCCATTTCATAGGGTGTTGTGATTGAAAACTTATGAAATGGATCAAAAATAACATGTACCATGAGAATCTAACAAATAAATGCACAGGAAAGGTGGAAAACTGAGTGTGCACAGTGATTTAGCATAAAAAAGGCTTGAAGGTTGACCCTAGGGTATAGCAGTGGACAATCTGCCTTAACAAGAGGTATACTTTTGAGTTGGAATATTTGAGCCATGATGAATTAATGGTGAAAAGTTAAAATTTGAGTCTTGGAAGTGTTTGGAAACCCTAGAATCAAAAAGCCCTAGTTTTAAGCCAAATTAGGGAGGGTTTTGTAATTGGGTATGTTAAGAGTATCCTAGAAGATTAAAAGTGTGAAAATATTTGGTTTGGGAGTGTTTTGGAAGACTGTTGAGAGTTTCAAGGTCAGGAGACAAATTTGAAGAGGGGTTGCTTTGCAAAATAGGGCTAATTAGGCCTAATTTTGAGGAAACAGCAGGGTTAGAAGCAAGATAGTCTTAAACAAGTGATGTCAAGGAGTTGATATGTTGTTAACCATCACAAAAAACATCTGATACAATCATTAAGTTGGAGGGAAAAGACAAGAACCCTTCGCCAAAGGCCTAATAGGGCTAGAAGGCTAGTTGAGCAACAAAAGGGAGTTTTGTTCAAAATAGTGGGTTAGGGCTTGAAACCCATTTGAGTCAAGTTTGTTTAAGTCTTTTGAGACCATTTCAGTGATTTGGAACCACAAGGGAAGTAGATAAGTCTTGAGTGCAAAGTTTAGGCTTTATCTTCAAGTTGGTGTCTAGAGGAAAGGTTGTGAGTGAACCAATGAAAGTCTGATAACTTGGTGAGATTCTTGCAAAAAATCCCTGACCCTCTACATCAAGTTGACACTATAAGTTTTGTCAAGACAAATACGAAGCAAGTTTTTAGAGTCTTTGTTTTAAGTTTATTTTGGAGTTCATACTTATGCATGTAAGACTTATAATGGTATAGCATTTTATAATACAGATTAATATTGGTTTCATGGTTATTCTCTCTCCTTATATGTGTGTTATGAGTTATGATTGGAAGTAGTCAAGGATTTCATTCACTTGTCTCTGTCATTATTTGATGGATGTTCAGCTTCATGTTTGGCTATTGATTCAATGAATTGATGTAAGTGCTTATATGAGAGTGATAACTTATAATTATTATGTGCTAGGATATTTCTAAGAAGTAATAGTCCTAAAAGTCACAGAGGAATGTTGTAATGCAATATTTCTTAGGATTTTATATGTTAGTATTTGAATCATTATCAAGTTATTTCAAATGGTATCGACTCCATCCTTTGGACAAAGACATCGGTTCATGCAGGATATTAGTGTTACATTTACAGTATTGATACATTAACTACTCAATCTTTTAACCATATACATTCAAGAGGAACACTATTGTTATTTGTTCTTTTAGGTGTCTTCTCTCTCATATTCAACTCATATAACATTAACATAATAAGCTACCAAATTATTTAATATTACATTTAAGTGGTATCATGAGAGATATTTGTTATTAACAATGTATTTGATTGTAAGTATGAACGGTTTTTAGGTATAGATTGTGTGATCACCCTCCCGAGTTTCACAGAGCCCAAAGAGTAGGAATAGAAGTTTAACATATTCTATTCATTCATTTTCCAATCCATTTATTATTACTAATGATTGGAAGTGGAAAAATCCATAAGTATTTCTAGAGATCAGTTTGGTTCTTAAAAAATAATCAACATAGACAAAGAAAGTTCTTCCCTAGATTCTAATGATGATGTTCTAGTTGTCATCCTGATGAAAACTAGGGCACATAAAAGAGAGGTAGAAATGAGAAAAGGAAAAGCCAAGAATCAGCTGACAAAAAAAGAAATACCAAGCTCTAGGAAGTTGAAGGCTCACACTGTTCATCCTACAACCAAAGAAAAACATGAGAGCCCTCCTAGAAAATCAAGACCTGTCAGGCTAGCCTTTGGTACACCTCCACAGGAAAGCCCTAAGTCTAGATAAATATCACAAGATGACACAAAAGTTCCAATGGGGCAGGTGAATGTCAAGGAAGAGGATGTATTTAAGATTGGAACAAACATAACATTGGTAGACATTGTTGACATTGCAAAACAAGTGGAGAATCAAGGGTACTAGGAAAATTAGGATTTTCTCCAACAAGAGATCCTGCAATAAGAGTTCCTGCAACAACAACAAAAACAAGAACAATCAGTACCCCTATAGCCTGAATTAATGGGACTACCTGAATCCTTGCAGTTAGTGCTAAATGGAGAGCAAGCATCAGTGCCAGGGAAAATATTGGTAGGAATGCATAAACCCCATGATTTCTCAATGCACATGGTAGCTATTCATTTATGGAAGGAAATGCAAAGAAGAGAAGAAGAATGGAAGGAGGAGAAGAGAAGATTGAAGGAAGTCCAAAAGAAAGATGATGAGATTGAATAAACAAATGCAAATATTGCCACCTTGAAGAAGAATGTAGATGAAATGGTAGCCCTAGTACCACAAATTTTAGCGCGTAGGGCCTGTCCAAGGGCATATTCTCTGCATTTGAAGGAAAATTATATTTCTTTTAAGCTGGGAAGAATTGTTTTATGTTTGAGTCCTTCTATTGAGACCCCTGTTTAATTTTTCAATGCTTGATTGCTTCCCCTTGAGAATGAAATTTTTTGTGTGAATTTTATTTACATAGTATATTTTGTGACTCAAGACCATGATTTACTGGAACCCACTACTATATATATTTAGGGATGTCCAATTAAAGGAATTTATGTCTTGGGTGCAAAATGATATTATTTGGGGACAACAACATGGGTCTTATAAGAAAATGGAGTCTAACATCCCTCTTCCCATTAGGGATGAATCAGGAATCAAAAGGGACATTCTGAGGCCAACCTACAAAATTATTTGTAAACCCTAAATTTGTAGTAATAAGTTATACCTTGGATAGAAATGTCGGTGGGGTATAGAGGTAAGGCAAAGAAAAGGAAAATGTGAGATACCACTCACAAAGATGGAACAGCCTAATTGATGATCTCAAATAGGCTGAGCCTCATTCCATCCAAAACTATACTATAGCTCTTAGAAGAATTGACATATATATTCACATTGAAAGGAAAAACGGGTGATTTTGGCTTCCCTTGACTTTTCAACCACCCATCCTAATGTGGCATGTATCAAACTTTGGGTTCTACCAATATGATATTGCTGTAGAGAAATAGAGATGGAGCAGATTGGATAGATTCAGAGGATTCTATGTGGACCTTGATTCACAAACAACAAACACTGATGTAGGGCAGTTGTCAGTTACAACCCTTCCCCTACTGGAGGACCAAGAAGACCTTAGGTTGGGGTGAATGATAAGCCTAGTTTATGGTCTAGTTTTAGGTAACATTTATGGTTTATTTGTTGAAGATATCATGGACCTTGATGTTAAGTTTTTATATTTTTTATGATATTTCCTTAGAACTATTGACATTGGGGTTAATCTTATTTCTACAAACCTTTAATGTTAATGGCATGTTATATGGACTATGTATATTAATTTTGCATGTGGTTAATGAATGTTCTTTAAGGTGGTTACAGATGTGAAATTATTGTGGGTACTAACATTTCCATGCAAATATAATTTGAGGATGCTAAATTGAGGAAGAAACTACCAGTTGGGCATGCACCATAACGTCCAACAAGGGAATTGTTCAAAGATCAAAGGAGGAGGACGACAGGAGATTCCCCATGCAAACCAAATGTAATTGCCTTGTAGTGTTCATAATTGATGTTGAGCAAACATGCATGTTACTATAGTGGTAAATCTATGGTTGGACATGCATGTTTGATTGGATTCCATACATGCGTAACTGCCACCCCACTTTCTTTGTTTTCCCTAACCTCCCAGTTCGCAGAGTTGACTGCCCTATTTAGTCGGTAGTATAAATAAGGATCATATGCTCCATTTCAGGAGGTTGTGAGATTTGATATTGTACTTGCATTCTTAGTTTTCAATAATACAATTATGCTACTCTTTTGTACTAATGTTTTTTGATGAATAAAATATAGTTATGAGTTCAAGCATCTAAGTTTTCATTAGTAGCAAAGGATACTCATCCAAGGGGGGCCACTTGGGGAGAAATTAATTTTTTAGCTTAGTTTAGCCTAGCTATTACTTTTTGTTTAGTAATTAGTTAAGAATTAGGCGCTGACTGTTCCTATAGCCACTAGAATTTCATTCTGTGATTGTTCCTATAGCCAAAGCAGACATAGTAGTTTCTATTTGTTGTTCAAATTTTCATTTCTGTCATGCATTTCAAAGACTAGTATGGTTGTTGGTTGATGTTCAACATTTATGTTATACCTTTCCAAGCAATTTACTTTCAGCATTGTGTCTTTCTTAGCTGTAGAATGAAAATGGATACTTTAAGTTCCTAGTGCACATACTGTGTTGACCCACTTCAAGTTCACGTCCCTGGGTTGACAAGTTAAATGCACCTTCATGATGATTGAATGGTTGTTCAATTTAGATGTCCAATCTCTGAATCACAACTGTAAGAGCTTAGTTGTTAAATCATTGTAGGAGGCCAATAGTCCCCTAAATGTCTTGGGAGCCTAATTTTGAAAGCACTTGAATTGGTCCCTTTTTGGAGTTTGTGCCCCGAGTTTCATGCCTCCAGACTAAAATGCCACCTAGGGAATCTTAGTTCCCCTTGAGGTATTTTTTAGGATTTAATTTCAAATTCTAATGGGATTTAGCCTCCCTTAATTAATGAACTCATATGTTGGCTTGGTATAATGTAATTACGAGATATTTAGTATAGATAAGTGTGTCACCAAAAAATTGTATAGTTGACATCTTTATGCTCACTCAAGTCTCTCTTTTAGACTTTTTCTTGATTTTCCCTAGGTCTAATGTTGTAATGTAGCCAACACATTCACATTAGGTCTTGAATCTTTATGAATCATTAAGACTTCTAGGTTTTCTTGTAAAGGTGTTGTGAAGTGTTGTAACCCACTTTCACACTTTTCTAGGACCCTTCCATCATAATTTGCTTAAATAACTCCATTTTATTACTTTCTAGGTTTTATTTTGAAGTGTTGTAAAGTTTTGTAACTCACTTTCATGATTTTCTATGCTTTTCATCACTAATTCAACCATTTCTCATGTATAAATGACCCTTTAATACACTTTTTGGCCATTTTTAAGTGTGTTCTTAAGGATACTCCCGTTGGACAACATTTAATGCACCATAATTCCTGACACCCACTTAAATTTATTAAGTGAGACTAAGTTTCCAGTAGGGGTGACTTAGTCCTTTTTGGCACAAAACTCAAAATAATTTTAAATTTCTAGCGGGATTTTGTCCTCTAACCCTTGAGGTCAGCTTGTGATGTGTTATTTTTGGGAGATTTTAGTAAAATAAAGTATAATAAGGGTTTTTCTCCTTATTTGAAATCTCCTACAATCTCTTAGTTCATCAAGCATTCAATCAATCATAATTCTTAAGCACTTAAGCAATCAAACATTATCAAGTCATCCATTGGAGCACCTCATTGCATATCTTCATATTTTTACATAAAGGGATTGGTAAGTTTGTGACATTGAATTTTGTTTATTTATCATTCTCTTTTCATTTCATTTCATTTCATAGGGTTTGATTACCAAAGTGGGGTTTGACCAAGGCAAACCCTTATAGTCTAACCCTCAACCATTTTCCCCTTTTGCATGTGTGTTTGCAGACTTTGTATGTAGATTTGTCAAGAAAATAGGTGTTGAAAAGTGGTCAAGAAGTCTTCAAATTCAACCAAGTCTCCACAACCCTAATTCAAGTTTAGAAAGACTTTCTACCCTATTTTCTATAGAATCAAGTGCAGACACCTGTCAAGAAAGCAAGTGTAGACCTAAGGCTACAAGATTATGTTCCAAAACTCCCAAGATTATTAGGAGGAATAAGTCACCACTACTGGTGGATTAGTCTCACTTTTGGGCCTAAAAAGTGATTTTGACATTTTTGGACACCCATTCGGTAGATTCCTGTTTCAACAAACTTTCTTGAAATTGCGACTAAGTCGCCCAGCTTGCCGTAAGTGTCCTAGTCAACATTTTAAGCCAATTTTTAAGGATTACAGAATCTCCCAACATTATATTCCATATTCCAGGTGCACCTCTTTGATTCTATTATGTTATTTCATCGTTTACTTGCATTTTTTAGGTGTTTTTTCAAATCACACTGTGTTTTCCAGCACTTTGCATTTCTTAGGTTTTTCATTATTAAATTATTTCATTTTCAGATCAAAGAATTAGAGCATATTAATTTGATAGAATACATCTCATCCAAATTAGCTTTGAGTGTAGATATTTGAATTTTTTCCCACATATCTCTCCTTTTAGGTGAAAAACCCTAGAAGTCTTAGGAGCATTTGGTTGCCAAAATCATTGTCCACATTTTAGTGAACCTGACTTTTGAACATCTTTACTTCTGATTTTAAGTGCATCCTAAGTTTCGTTTGCATTGCATTAGGTATTGCATTGTTTAAATTGCATCTTAGGGTTTTTTAAATTGCATTAGTGAAAAGCTCAAAAAGCTTACATTTTTGCATCATTTTTTGCATTGAAAATCACAACAATTATGCATTTCATACTGTAGTTGCATCTATGCATCCAAAAGACATAAAATTGCATTCAATTTCTAAAAATATTAAAGTTATCAATGGGACTAAATCACCACATTCTGCTGACTTAGTCCCTCTTGCATACTACCTCATTTGGTAGCTTTTGTTTTCTAATCTTACGTATTTTAGTTTCAATTTACAAAATTTCCTTTATTTTCATTTTCTTAAACCTAGATTGCATTGCATTTGCATCTACCCCATCTCTTGTGGTATTTGTATGAGTGTTTGGTGCCCTATTGATAATACTTTAGTGAGATGAAATTCTAGACTCATGGCTTCCTGTGATAGCACTTTCATTGTGGACCTTGGGATCTCAAGAGCTCTTACTCCTAGTATGGAAAATGGTGCATTAGGCATGGATACTACCACTAGTATATCTTTATCTTCACATATAATGCATGTTGACACACAAACCAATCAAATTCCATAGGATAAAGTCATCAGTATTCATGAGGATTTTGCACATTTACAGCAAGATTTATCCCTTGAAACCATTTCCACCATTGCTATACCTGCTATAGAAAAAATTCATCACTTGATTGAAAGTGATGATGGTTTAAAAGCTGATGGAACCTTCAAAAATTTCAAATTTTGAAGGCCCATGTTGAAAAAATTTCCTTTGCACACTCAAAAGTGCACCTACAAAATCTACCCAAGTGATCGACTTTTGAGGGTCCCAATTTGAAGCCAGTTGATTTTCATGCAAAATGGATTGTTACTCTCCATTATCCCCACATTAATGTACTCCATGGTCTGATTTCAGAGTCCCAGGATCAGATTTGCTATTTTTTCGAGATCAAAAGCAAATGTAGTTTGTTCAGTTTTACATCTGCATTTTTAGAATGTTTCAAGGTGGTCATCTTTGACCCCTAATATCTCATGAAGAGTAATGACTGAAGAAAATACCTTTTGTGCACATACTTACTATACCTAGATGAGCTTATGTTTCTAGTGGAAGCCCCACATAAGTTTCTTTGATATTTTTTTCAAAGTGGTGACTTTGAGAGCCCTGATTGGTTTCTAACAGGTGAAATTGTAGAAAAGTCCAAGTAGGAAACTTTGGTATTTAATATCTTTCACCTCATGAAGAATTTTTCCATTTTGTTTGTTGTAATTAGTTCTTGGGTCAAATGATAACATCCCTACTTAGTTTTAGGCTCCCAGGATAAGTTTTAATGGGTCAACTAATCATTTTCTGACTGCAACATGGCAAAAAATGGTGTCCCGAAAAGTTTCAAATTCTCAAAATCTAAGGACAACCCTTTTCTTTTCTTCGTCAAAAACCTCTACAACTCCATTTTATCAAAAACGGAGGTCATTTGATACATTATTTTAATGTGCTTCTATTGCAGCGAACATGCCTCAAGGGTCAGTTTACAAAGGAGGTACATGAATTTTAAGAGCTGGGAAAAATTTGAGAAAATAGGTTTTCTCTAAATAATTTATTATGGCTGCACACAAAAAATATCGGCTCCAAGTGCCACTTTTTTTCTGCAATAAATTTCTTCAAATGGGTCGCAGGCGTAATTAAAATTTGCATTTTTCCAAAGTTACAAATACTTATGTTTAAAATATTTTTGAATATTTTAAACATTATGTAAATATGAAAAATGCATTTAGGGAAATTATAAAATACACTTCAAAAATTCTAGAGGAAAAACAAGTTTAATTCTTGCTTGTAATTGGTTGAAGAGCGACAACATGACTTCACGAGAGAACTCATGGCTCATCTCTGGTTTGAAGCTCTTCTTCCCATTTGTATCAGTGATCAGCTATGATGGTTGCTTCTCATCACCCATTATGGATTGAAGTGCCTTCTCCTTCACTAAATTCATGATCATCAAACATCTCTGTTTTCATGGGAAGTGTCGAAAGTAAATCAACGATGAGTGATGGAGTTGTTCCAGTATCCATCACCCATCACCAATTGGTAACTTCTCTTTCCAGAACAATTTACGATGGCCTTCTTCATTTGAAGGTTTTAAATTGGCAATTAAATGCAAGTTTAATTCTAGCTGCTCATTGTCTAAAGAACTTCTAACATTTTCTTGACATTTTCATAGAGTTGCATCACATCACTCATCTCCATTTTGGGATGGAGAAGTGAAATCAAATCAGCGATGGATTTATTTCATCGCTCATCGACACTTGCATTCCATTTTTCCATATTCTATTAGTGATGGGCGATATCATATATTCCTTTGTGTCAATCGCTAATCAATTTCAGCTTTTCCAATTACATCAGCTATTAGCGATTATGGCTGTCGTGAGTAAATTTTCACAAATAAAATAAAATATTATTTGTTTCCTTGAAAAGTGGCTAGAAGATAAATTATGGTGGGAAGGTAAAAAGCATTGCACAAGTAATTTATTCGCATGATTAAATGAATTTTAATCCCTCAAAGAAAACTTTGGCTGCATATATTCATCGTGCATCACTAATAAATATTAGTTTTTCAAAATTTATTAGCAATGTGCAAAGGAAAATTGGGAATGTTGTTAGAAATTAAAATGATTATAATCTGAGGGTGAAATCAGAGGGCAGATTGGAACTTCTTTAGCAAGCAGTGAATGTGTTTTGAACACTCATGTTGCAAACAAAGATTCTAAGTCATATGAACCTACTCTTGAGACTTTTGTGTGTGACAACATTACTAGTGTTGATAGTCTTTTCTATGAACTTGAAGTAGGAAACATTGTTTGGGATGCTGACATTTCTTCATAATGCTATGATTTGAATGTGTATAAAAGTATTATGAGTGTCGGTGAATCTTGTTTTCAAAACATTGAGGCATGTAATAATGTGACTAAACTGTGTTGTTGGGATGATGATACACTTGGCAGTGATGCAAATCAGTCAAAAGAATTTCAAATGTGTGAGCACTCTTTGCTTGACACACAGAAGGATTACACACTTGAAGGATGATTTATTTTCTGACGTTAATCATTGTGAGGGAATTGGTAAATGGGATGAGGGTGTGTTTTTAGATGGTCTTGATCACTATCCTCACATTTTGTCACTTGCCACAGAATCATAAAATGGAATGAATGGCAGTGATGCAGCTTATGTCATTTGGTTGCCATGTAACAATAAAGCTAAATACAAGGGCAACCTAACACTTGTTTTTTCAAGAATGAAGTCACTCATATTTATGTGGTATGATAGAGGTGAATATGGATTAAAAGAGATAAGCTATTTTAAAAAATTGGTGTTTGAAAGAGGTAAGAACTGGCTTCCCTTTTCCATTTGGTGGCCTAGAAATTTGAAAAAATAAAAACTGTCACCCAATGTTTCTGGCACTTGGTCTACTCTCCTAGAGATTTGAATTCTTGCTATGCTCGTAGGGGGCATACATCCCCAGAAATAGCCATTGATGGCACCTTCAAAAAATTTAAATTTTGAAGGCCTATTTTGAGAAATTTGCCTTTGCACACTCAAAAGTGCAACTACAAAATCTACCCAAGTGACCTACTTTGGAGGGTCACAATTTGAAGCCAGTTGATTTTCATGCCAAATGGTTTATTTCTCTCCATTCTCCTCAGATTAATATACTCTATGGTCCAATTTTAGAGTCCCAAGATCAGATTTGCTATTTTTTTGAGATCAAAAGCAAATGCAGTTTGTTCAGTTTTACATCTACATTTTCAGAATGTTTCAAGGTGGTCATCTTTGACCCCTAATATCTCGTGAAGATTAATGACTAAAGAAAATCCTTTTTGCACGCATACTTAGTGTACCTAGATGAGCTTATTTTTCTAGTGGCAGTCCCCAAGAAGCTGCTTTGATAGTTTTTAAAAGTGGTGACTTTGAAAGCCCTGATTGGTTTCTAATAGGTGAAATTGTAGAAAAGTCCAAGTAGGCAACTTTGGTATTTAATATCTTTCACCTCAGGAAGAATTTTTCCATGTCATTTGTTGTAATTAATTCTTGGCTCAAATGGTAACATCCCTACTCAGTTTCAGGCTCCCAGGATAAGTTTTGATGGGTTAACTAATCATTTTATGACTGCAACATGGCCAAAAATGGTGTCCCGAAAAAGTTTCAAATTTTCAAAATCTAAGGACAACCCATTTCTTATTTTGGTCAAAAACATCTACAGCTCCAATTTTATCAAAACATAGGTCATTTGATACATTATTTTAATGTACTTCTGTTGTGGCAAACACGTCCTTAGGGCCAGTTTATAAATAAGGTACCTAAATTTTAAGGGCTGGAGAAAATTTGAGAAAATGGGTTTTCTCTAAATAATTGATTATGGCCACATGCAAAAAAACTCGGCTCCAAGTGTCGCCGTTTGTCTACACTTAATTTCTTCATTTGGGTCACAAGCGTAATTAAAATTTGCATTTTTCCAAAGTTACAAATACTTATGTTTAAAATATTTTTGAATATTTTAAACATTAGGTAAATATGAAAAATGCATTTAGGGCAATTGTAAAATACATTTCAAAAGTTCTAGATGAAAAGCAAGTTTAATTCTTGCTTGTGATTGGTTGAAAAGTGGTAGCACAACAACACGGCTTCACAGGAGAACTCATGGCTCATCTTTGGTTTGAAGCTTTTATTCCCATTTGTATCAATGATCAGTGATGATGGTTGCTTCTCATCGACCATCATGGATTGAAGTGCCTTCTCCTTCATTAAATTGGCGATCATCAGACATCTCTGTTTTCATGGGAAGTGTTGAAAGTAAATTAGCGATGAGCTATGGATTTGATCCAGTGTCCATCGCCCACTACCAATTGGTAACTTCTCTTTCTAGAAAAATTTATGATGGCCTTCTTCATCTAATGGTTTTAAATTGGAAATTAAATGCAAGTTTAATTTCGGCTACTCATTGGCTGAAGAACTTCCAGCATTTTCATGACATTTTCACAAAGTTGCATCACATCACTCATCTCCATTTTGGGATGGAGAAGTGAAATCAAATCAGTGATGGATTTATTTCATTGCTCATCAATAGTTGCATTCCAGTTTTCCATATTCTATCAGTGATGGGTGATATCATATATTCCTCTGTGTTAATCGCTAATCAATTTCAGCTTTTCCAATTACATCCTTGATTAGCGATGATGGCTGCCATGAGTAAAGTTTCACAAATAAAATAAAGTATTATTTGTTGCGGTGAAAAGTGGCTGGAAGATAAATTATGGTGGGAAGGTAAAAGGCATTGCACAGGTAATTTATTTGCCCGATTAAATGAATTTTAATCCCTCAAAGAAAACTTTGGCTACATATATACATAAATGTCACAAGAATCTATAGCACAATATTGTAGGCACTAAAATGTGCAATAAAATTTGATGTAAGATGTGATAAATATAGCTAAACTAAACCTCACCAAAATGTATGCATATCAATAGCTCATAAAATCCCACTAATGCATCAAAGATGAATATACTATATGATGCGAATGAAAATAACATCAAAGATGATATTTCACATTTCATATAATATTTTTTTACCACCAATCATGGAGTGTCATCTAAAATAGTTTTATGATACAAAATAGATACATAGTATTTTCTCCAAAAGCATTTAAGTATGTATAGAACATGTCAAATATGATACAAATCTAAGTTGAACAAGGAGGAAACCATAAAAGCAACCACAATGATGATCATCTTAAGGTAGGAATGTGGGATAAATAGGTGAATCACTATGCATTCCTCACCCTTAAATTCAAAATGTAAGAGTTGATAGGTGGAAAATAACATTTACCTTAGTTTAATCTAGGTTAGTCAAATAAGATTAGTCCACATAAGTACAAATTAGCATAGATTAAATAATTAAGAGTTGAGAGTAGGGATTATTAGAAATATCCAAATAATTGAGTGGAAAATTTAATTGTAATAATTGAAAAGTACTTAGCTCTAGGCTCAACAATGAATAATTCTTCTATGGCATTGAATAATTGGATAATTTAGGATTGAGAATTGCTCCTTATTTACATGTTCTAATTTGAATATGAATATTTAGTACATAACAATGATAGGTCATATTTGACATATGGCTTATGGGTCTAATCCTATTGATATTTTTCTCATGCTTCTCATTTTCCTCAATTTCTCTATATTTGTTATACCATCTAGATTGATTATATTTATCAATACCTTTAGAGGGCTACAAGATTATTAGGGGACAACATTTTTATGCTCAACTCTAGGAAATGATCATCTTTATAGTTGTGTAAGTAATTAAAAGAAACAATAAATTTGAAGCATACATATACACTAAGATGACAATGCAAATCTAGATTTGTTTTAGTGCACCAAATGAAAGTGATCTTACTTACAATATGGATGATATGCGAATGATTATCGGAATGCTCAAATGAGCATATTTGAACTTTTCTAAATATAAGGATGTAGAAATAATGCATGCAAACATGTGTTCTATGAGTTCTAGGTGAGGGAGGCATAAATGGGATTAGATAAAATTTGAATTAAGTTTTCAAAATTTGAAGGTCAAACTTGTATTTGTGGAATCATGCTAACACCCATGAAATTAATATAGAATAAAAATATGATAATAAAATATTTAAAAATAAATAGATAAGTAAACATAATAAATGATAAATAAATAAAAATATTAAAAGATATATAAATAAATGAACAATAGAAAAAGAAAATAAACTATACACAAAAAAAAAAAAATATATATATATATATATATATATATATATATATATATATATATATATATATATATATATATATCTACTCTCTTCATACCATAAATATTAAAATTTAGAACTTTTATTATCACAACTAGATATGTCGTTCGAAACAGAAATACGCATAGAGTGAGAGGAAACTGTTTGTCGCTCTAAGTAGTAGTGAAGGCCTATTGTGTAAATTAGTTTATGCACGATTCATATTGCTGAAATTTCCATAATCCGCTATCTACCTCGCCATCGGCATCACGTCAGATTCATCGAATGTGGCCTCCGGAATATGTGCATAATAACTGCTATCGTTTAATTCAAGGGCGACTGCTTGTGCCACGCATGCGCATGCCACCTCTGCAACTTTCCAAGCAGTCGCTAATTTGTAGCGGCCTCCCAAAGAAGAATCCAAAAGCTCGGCTATTCTACCGCATGAGAGTAGCTCTCTTGCCTGTAAATAAACCCAATTAGAAACCTATGCATTCCTGAATGATGAGCATAAAATAAAAATTGCAAAAGATCGTTTTTAACTATTGACAAATTACCAATGCCACTATATTTTCACTTGGCGGAATTCCAGAAATTATCTCCAGCCAAACCACTCCAAAACTATACATCGCTCTTTTCAGTTAGCGACGATGTCCTATAGTAGTATCTGCATTACCTTTCTAACTTTAGAGTAGTGCTAGCGATCTCAAATATATTTGATTATGGCATATGGTTTACTGACAGCAAGAATGTAATGGCGAAGATGAATTCGGTAAGAAAAATTGTAATCGTGAAGAAGGAAATACTCGGGATCAACATAGCCGATGGTGCCTTTGACCGTTGATGAAACATAGGTTTGGGATCTGTCCAGCAGTTTGGCTAGACCAAAGTCAGCGACCTTTGCATTCATTCTTCCATCCAAAAGTATATTAGTGCACTTTATATCTCTGTGTATGATTGGCGGATTACAACCTTGATGCAGGTATAGTAAACCTGAAATAATTTAAAATCCGTGACACTAAATATAATTTTAAGTAACTCAATAGCATAAGCAAAATAAAAGCAAATTAAGTAAAACAATCCCTATATGTATACAATTTGACTATTGTATAGCGATAAATAAATATAAATCAATCAATGATATCAATTAAATTACCCTCTGCCGCTTGGAGAGCAATGTTAAGTCTGGTATTCTAATCAAGTGGGTTCTCCAATTTGGCTTTCCCTGTCAGTAGGCATTTAATCATCTTAGCGAATTTTTACGTGCGTTCTGCTTTAATTCTGTCTGTTTTGAAGTTGAGTAACCAATACCATATAGATGATCCTTCAATGTTCCGCAGTCCATATATTCATATACCAGCGCTTTGACATGTTGTTTGCTATAACCAATAAGATTTACAAGATTCTTATGATATAACCTATAGAGCAAACTAACCTATAGTCCAGAAGAATACAAAGAAAGTATGTTAATGATGCATTTTACATCACAGCGAAATAAGGAACAACAACAAAATCCTTATGCTGATTGATAAATTCTGAAGTCGAGAAGGGGCAGCAGACCTCGTTCTGAAATTCTTGTTGCCCTTGATTAGAAGTGCTTGAAAGTATTTGACTGCGACATTATACCATAGAATACTGAGCCAAAGCCTCCCTCGTCAATTACCATAGAATAATTATTTGTGGCAGCTTTAATTTCTTCCTCTGTATATTCTATCGCCAATCTATGACTCTTTTGCACGACCTTCATCTAGCAGAATGGAGTCATATTTGAACGTTCCTCAGTGAGATTTAAGAATTAGAAGTCGTATTTATTAGCATTACGTCCATTGTTTTAAGGGATAAAGATAATAGAACAATACCTCCATCTGTTTCTTGAGGGGGGATAATTTGACGGTCTGTGATGTTAGCTGGTGATCTACGAAGGTGTTTCCATAGAAAAGCTACTAAAACCACCGTTATTAACGATGCACCAACTAAGCAACCCACAATCCAATTTCGTATTTTGTGGCTTTCGTCGCCCGCCGGAAAATTTCTCTGGGGAGTACGTCTTCAGTGAACAATAAGTATGAATGATTAGAATTATTTATATTTATAAAATCTATGCGTTATGTTCGATGCAAAAATAGTGCAACTTGAAAAATCTACGTAAAATAAGACGTAGAAAATTAACATCATCCTTTATTCAAGCTACCGAAAGTCTAATCCAGGCTTATTTAAACCTGGTGGCACAGTTCCATTGAATTTGTTGTTCTCCAAATATCTGCTTATTACTGAAGGTACTTAGTAAAGCTAGAACGTTGTAAATAAAATAATATTTTGGACTAGAGACTAACTTTTATTAATCTTAAAAGATAAGAGTAGTTAGTGACCATAGAATTGATTTAGCTTGTGAAGCTTCGCTAATGATGTTGGGATTCCTCCGGTAAGTTGATTATTTTGCAATTGCCTTTCAACAAAACAGAGATAAGTTAAACATTACTACACAGAAACCGCCCTTGTCATTCATCTATACAAATATATAAGATAGTTCAAATACTAGGAGGCAGGTAGTCAGAGATTTCTTACAATGTTGTAAGGTTCTTCAACGAACTGAAGTCTGGTATAGAACCTGACAAATTATTGCTTCCTAGCAGCTGCCATGGACACCAGAAATTTTATCGCTGCTGTTTCTATCTACCATGGCTAGTTCTTATAAGAAGTCTGTTCGAACTGGAAACGAGAGAAATAGCTTACGATTTAATACTTGAAAAAAAAGGTTCATGTTACAGAAATCTTACCAAGTGAGTTAGTGCTGCTAAGTTTGCAATAGCTGGAGGGATGTTGCCACTGAGACCAAAGCTTGTTAGATTACTGTAAAGTGTAATGAGTTCAAATCATACATATTAGAGGCTTTTACTTTAAAATATTAACCAAAAGAAGTTCTAGTTTCAGTGTTTTAAGGAAAGAAATTACAGGATAATCACTCTTGATGGGTTGCCATCGTTGCAAATAATACCCATGCATGCATAACCTGGTGGCAAACATGGATCTCCTCCGAACCAATCGTCTGGAACATTGATTGAATTCGATATGTTTCTGATAGCCATAACTTTATAATCAAACATATTAGAACTTGCCAACATATCAGTGAGTTCAATTAGAGAAATAGATATAACTTACCATCTTCGAGGTGTGTTATATTTCGCACGTCCTTCATCTGAAATGCTCCTGCTGCATTTATAAAAGGTCCTGCTTCTGATCCTTCCCCAGGATGTAATGTTATGTTTACAGAACCAATTCCGTCAAATTGTAAAGTCCTCTGTACAACCAGGCATTGCAGAAATGAGGTAAATTGTAACCAGTCTGTTATTCGATGATCGTTAATGAAGACTTGGACCCTGTTGGTGACAGCGAGGTTTGTTTCCTTTATGTTGCAGAAGTAAAGTGCAATATAACTAGAGCCGCAATCATAGACAGAAGAGGGAAGCGGGAGCGTCAGTAGGAGGTAGCCCACTGCTTGCGTTGTTATGTCTGTCTGTAATACATCTACAGGTGGTTGGTTCGGCAAGCCCTTCCCAGAAATGTTCTCCGTTGTGTTGATATTATCATAAGTCGATGGTGTAGCTGAGCCATACCACCAGCGATCAAAGTCATCCTGTGGGTAACTACAATTGTAATAACACTCAGTCATAAAATAGTCAAAGTTGATAGAAAGGTTAATTATTCAATTTTTTAGCTCAAGACCCTGGCTTCATATTTAATTAGTCCGAGCTAGTCTCTCACAAAATAAGGAGAATCACAACAAAACAAAAGTCGGTGATAATTACACTTACGCGTAACTATTGGCGCTGCCCAAATTGCTCCTATGGAAGAGAACTAACGCGTTGTTGCGGAAGTCAGTGGAATTATACAATGCAGATTTTAGTTGCCTCAACGCGATCGTTGAGATGAAAATATAGTTCGTCTTGTCTGTTTCTGAATTTCGAGCTAGGCATAAACTGAGATGGTCCCTCTTGGAGGCTAAGATGATGTCGTGTGTAAGGAACTCCTTGGCCAGAAAACTCGTTATGTTCACTTTAGCACACTTAATTCCATTTATAAGTAAATCAAATATGGTAGCTAGACGAATACCCATTTCCAATGCTCCACTGTAAAATGTAACTCTGACCAAATAAAGCATACCAGGCTTGACTGGGATTAAGTAGCAATATTTATTTGCTTCCAAATTTGTAAAATAGGCAAAAAACTTACGGCTCCAATCCCTTCTCGATGAACCATTCAGGGATGTATCATTAATGATAAAACCTTTCCGACTTCTGGTGAATGGGGTATCTGAAATCCAGAGTCTACCTTGATCGTCGGTTCGATTATTGGAAGCGCCACACCTGATGCTTAGAAAGCCTACACAGAAAGGGAAATAAGCAAACTAGAATGCGAACACTAAGATCTTATTTTTAATCGCAGTAAAATTAGTGGAAATTAGTAGAAACTTACCGTCTGGGTTTGAACGTGTGCAGGAAATGAATATGACGATGAAACTCACGATAACTAACAAGGTTACACTTGTGGGCTTCATCATGATCTGTGGCAACTGCGCGAAAAGCGAACACAAGGCACAGCTGGTGTAGCGATTAAAAGAAATCAACCATCTTAGGAAAATACTTGGAAAGGATAGGATATCAAATAATTTGGTACCTCTTTGAGAAACCCTGGATCTCTTTACAGCGGAAAAGGTGGGGACGGGGACTGCTGATTGTATGTTCACATTCTTGGACCATTACCAGTGGTGCATAACTAAGTGCGTGGAGGAAACGATCGGAGAAGTCTACAAGTAACCGTAACTTTGTCAGCTTTTTCGTAATTAGATTTTATGGAAAGTTGATGTTCAATTGTGTGGAGTCGAGTTAAACACATTGATCTATATTTGATCTATATTTTATGTGTAGTGATTCAAACAAACCTTTCTCATATATTATGGGTTAATGAATTTGATTGCTATTAGAATTCAACCATGATCACGAGTCAAACACATTGATCTATGTTTCATGAGCAGTGGTTCACTAGAACCTATCTGTCATGATAGTGAATGGTCCACTTAGCAATCATTGCATCTAGGTGATGCTCAAAGCAATGGGCCTTCCCCAAAGGTCACCCATTCTAGAACTACTCCAGTTCAAGCATGCTTAACCACAGAGTTTCCCCAAAGTTAAACCCACTTAACTTACAATCAAAATATGAATCAATAAATTTGACATCAAAATCATTTAACATTTAATGAGAGATGGTTGTGGACCACAACTCATTAAATATAGCCAATAAATTAGACTTAATAACCATTCACTTGATTTGTTGTTTATATTAAAACTATACAATGAAATCACATAGAAAACGTAATAAGTGACTGCCCCACAAATAAAATCAGTTACATAAATACCAACAGTCCTCAAAAACCCATAACACGACATATTGCATAAAATATTTCATAAAAAAATTAAGTTTTTCTTTTTGACATTTGTTGTAAATTTTTTGCAACATTTATTGTTGTCTGAATGTTTTCTTTCTAACGTAAGGTGATCACCGTATTTATCTAATGTTGAACAGGTTTATGTTTTCTAACAAAACTTAAAAAGGCCATGGTTAAATTTGGCGAGTTTTAATGCAGGGTCTCTTTCTCTCTGTCATCATCAGACATAATGAATAAATGTTTTCCCCTCAATTTACAGTTATTTTTGTGATAAGCGGAAGAGATATTTCAAGATTGTGCAGGTAAAATTGCTTCTGAAAATAACGTGTAATTTAAAAAAAAATTAATATTTTCAATCGTATTCTACGATTTGTCATAAAGAACTGACAATTCAATTGTTATTTTATCCGCCAACTAGGCTATATTGACTCATAGAAAAGTAGTTGTTTATAAACATTCATTGTACTTTAGGTGAGAAGCATTCAAATAGCTCAAAAGTAATATGATTTGACTCAAACATGGCCTTCGAAAAGACAGCAGCCGAAGTGTCTACAAACCAGTCCCACTTGCATCTACGAAAGAAAAAAATAGTTCACGTAACATATTTACGCCGAATACTGATCTGAAGTGGAACAAACGTTCTTTGATAGATCGACGGCTCAGTTACATCAAAAAGAGATGCTTCCAAAATTTCCTTTACCGTGGAATTTTGCCGTTTTCTCGCTCGCCATTTGTCGCAGGAAGTGTCTTAATTTAATAAATATCATTATGAAGACTCGGAGATTGATGTCTGTAGAACATTGATATCTGCATTCAACTCCAGAAGTAATTGTGAGGTCGAGTACGCCATTTAATAGCTGTTACTGTTTTAAATTACCGTGCCCATAATTCACGTACGCCTGCTGCGTGATGGTCACACAGTGGTCTGCAACTTTTGTCGACTGCAATCGTTTTAAAGCTGTTGGTGAATCGCTCTGTCCATCAAAGTAGATATCGTCACGTCAATTAAGTTTCATAGTTGTAGACTGTCATACGGATGTACTCATTTTCGATTCAATAGAACTATAAACTAGTGATCGCACCTTCGTGTGCAATGGGTACGCGGAAGAAGTGTGGAAGGTCAATAAGGATAAATTTTGGTCTATTTTTTACTATATAAAATTATAATAACTAACACTTGTATCTAGAGGAGGAGGAGGTTCAAGGGAGATGCCGATAGTAAATTAAAGGAAAGTGTACATTTTTAAAATAGACTATGTAACTGTATCTATTGCAATTCCACTTCCTATGAATGATATCTATTGTCAATTCTTTTTATCATACATTTTTAGAATAGCATGTGTAAATAGACATGGATGACTTCAATATTGGAGTCTTAAGCCTTGGTGCCATAAGATTATAGAAATCAATCCATATTCTGTAACACCCCTCCATTTTGCTCTTTGATCGAATAGTGTTCTCCTATGATATGTTTTATTTCTGTTGCATTGTGACTATGGAACTTAGTTATTTTAACCGCTATTTGTTAAGCGATGTAAACTTTATGTTTGGTTGTGATGGTACTTTATTCAGATATTATTATTTCATGTTATGGATTACACTAGCATATATATGAATTACTGATGCTTTATGTTTTGATTATATCATGGATGATTAGATGCGTCGGTTAGTGATATTGTATTGGTGAAGGGGACGGGATCACATCACTCGCATGCGAGTGCCCTGGGATTCTGCGATTTCCTCTTCGTGTTGTGTTTTAATATATTATATACATGTTTCGACACTCGTATTGTGTGCAGGATGCATGTATAGGACATCAACTCCACCTGGTTTCACAGGTTTGAGCGTGTCCATCGACCAATGATATCGATTGGGAGATAGTAACTAGGATTTTTGTGTCAAACCATCACCCTAGCCATAGTGTGTCGTCGGTCTTAGTCGGGTTTAGTGTTTTATGTTGTTAGTTTCCCCATTTACTTTACATTTAAAATTGCAGGTTAAAAGTGATTAAATGACTTTTGAAATTTATAAATGTTGATTGTTTTGCCTTATTGAAATGTTGGAAAATTAGTGATTAATTAATTAATTCAATTTAACTAATAAAATAATCTAATTTTGAATTAGATTTATTTTATTGACTAATTACATTAATAGGGATTAAATTAGAAATAAGAAATATGTCTTATATTTAATTTTTTTTAGAAATAAAGTTGAAAAAGAATTGAGAATAGCATTATGAATTGTTGAATTCAATTTGGTAAAAGGAAATTTAAATTGTCTTTTGGGTTGCAAATGTAATTTTAATTAAAAGATATTATGCAAATTTCATTTGAGAATAGAAATTGTTTGAAAATTGCAAAATAGAAAATATCTAAATTAGCAATAAATTTTGGTGGGTGAGTCCATTTTAGGGCTTTAACAAATTTGGAGAAGGAAGGGCATAAGGTAATTGTGGTTTTATTTTTGAATTTAATTTTGAAAATGGGGAGAGAAAATTTGCATGGAAATTCTTAGAAGAATTTGAAAAGAAAAGATTAAGGATTTGGGTTGAGCTAAATTGGAAAAGAAAAGGGAAGATCTCCATTGTTGAAGCTTGCAAGTTGTGGAGAAAACACAAGGTTCTACTATTTTTCTTCCTTTTTCTCCTCATTTTGAAAGAATGAAAACATAGTGGTAGTTTCTTTGAAAATTTATAAAAGAAAATGCTCCCTAATTTAGTAAACGTGTAGTTAGATTTGGAAAATTGAGACCAAACCAGAAATTTCTATCAACAAATAGAATGAAATTCAAGAAAACCTCCATTAGAGAACTTATTTTGAAACCCTCTTATTTTTTTGAAATAACTTCTTTCTTGCAAAGTTTTTGGGTTTATTTGCTCAATTTGGGTATAAAATTAAATCTGGATATATATATGTTGGTGGATATATCCATGCATATCAATGCATGAATATATTCACAAATATATATGTATATATATACAAATATATTTGTATATATTTAAAGAAATTTGTATTGGGATTAAACCCAAAAAAACCACATGAAATTGTTAGTTTT
Organism: Sequoia sempervirens; assembly: GCA_007258455.2. NCBI lineage: Eukaryota > Viridiplantae > Streptophyta > Pinopsida > Cupressales > Cupressaceae > Sequoia > Sequoia sempervirens. Next base: position 159,988 of record VDFB02290986.1, read on the forward strand.
TGTTTTTTGCTGTTGGTGGAACACAGAAAATAAAATAATAATAAATTTATTTTTTTGTTGCAGTGGGGTGGGCGGTCAAACCCCACCCCCCCCGCAGCTGCCACTGTGGGAGGCGTGCTGTGCACTTGCCGCATAGGCCGCCGCCCATGGGAGGCGTGCTCTGCTCTTGGCGCACAGGCCGCCGCCCATGGGAAGCGGCCCATGTGCTAAGCACACATGCCGCCGCCCATGGTGATGGCAGACTGTGCGCTTAGCGCACAGGCCGCGGGCCGCGGCCGGGCCTGCGTGCCCTAAAAAGTGGCAGCGAATTTTAATGTTTTAAAATCTTTTATTATTATTATTTTATATTATGTTATTTAATATTTAAATAATATTATTATATAATAATATATATATATTATATATATAATATATATATATTATATAATAATATATATATATATATATATATATTATATATATAATATATAATATATTATTTATATATTTAATATTATTTTAATATTTAAATAATAGAAATATAAATAATAAGATTATATATATGTGTATATATAGTATATATGGATATATTTTAAATAGAGTGTAAGTTTAATTAAATGGTTTGATATGGAAATCAAAATTGATTTTTGCTAGCAGGTTGAAATAATTAAATAAATTAATGCTTTAGTAAAATTTATAGTTATGTAATGAACAAGGAATCCTTAGTGTGAAATACGTTTTATTGTATAAGATAAATGCTTTGAATTAAAGTAAATGATGTAATTTTAATATCATAGTAAATCTTGAATAAGAAAATCAATTTAAATATCAGTTAAATGACTTCAGTTTTTGAAGGCTTGATTATGATTATAGATGTGGAATTAGAGATTATAAATGATTGTTTTCTCAAACGTTTTTGAATATTAAATGCATGATGATGAAATTTAATGGTGAAATTCAAAAATAGATGAATAGCTTTAAATTATTTCAATTGCAACTATGATTGACTGGATTTAGGAAATTCGAATATTAGTTTGTTAATTACTTGAAATGTTTTTACTATTATTTCGTTCTTGTCCAAGTGGGGAGTCTAGGGTAATTGTTGAAGTTTTCCAGATAAGGGAGTTGTACCTTGATGTGGGTTGTTCTCATGAGGGTCAACTTGAGATGTGTCGTGGCTACACCATGTTGTTACACCCAGTTATCATGAACGGGATTTGTGGTATGTGTTGGTTACCCATGTACTACGAACGGGTTGTTTAACCTTATGTGTTAAGGTGGGAAATTGTCATCAGTTTGTGCTTGTCATCTACCCTTGAATTGGGGGTTTTGTATCCCCATGTTGTCAGTAGGAGAGTGGCCCTTTGTGGGGGTCCGATTCCCAAAGTGGTGTCAGGGTAACTCACCTAGGGTTTAATCAAGTGATAATTTAAAAGAATTAATGGGGAACTTCACACTAATAAAGTTAAAGAATGCCTCTCTCATGGAACATGCATTGTTAAGACTCGAGATGAGATGAGACGCATAGTTTTGCGTGAGGGTCCGGCGCCAGTAGAGGCAAGCCAGGGTAACCCATGATGGGGGTCCAGTAGCCTAGGAAGGTTGAGCTAGGGTAACTCATGGCAATTTATGTATGACACTCTCCCTACATCAATAGTTAGTCAGTTATTGTGTGTTGTACAATGGTGTACTTGTTTTATGTAACCTGGAAGCAATGAATTGTCTTGTGAGTTCTCGTACTATGTTAAGTGATGTTGGTATTTGAGTCGGTTCAGTTATGTTTAGCCTTTGTCTAGAGGTAGTTGGTTTTAACCTGAAATCCTTGTTACTATCTCCTAGCACGGGGAGTGAGCCTTTGGGTTTCACTTGGTTGGGTGGAACGTGCACCTTACACTGTTGGCTTTGTTCGTGATTATGTGGGCGAGACTTTCAAGTGGGAGAGCTCTTTGGATCTAGTTGCTCCTCTAGTTTCTTTCATTTCTGTTATTCTTGTAATTCTTTACCCCTCATTTGTATCGAGGTGGAAATTGTAATAAATTATCAGGTTTATTTGATTTACCTCATTTGGGGAATGAGTGATGTAATGATAATGTAAACAATTGTTATTAGATATCATGATGTATCAATTTGTCTTTGATGTTATATCATGTAGGAAATGTATGTACTTTAATTCCTTAATTGAATGATGTTATGTTTTCTTTCCTTGGTTGATTAATTCGGGTTTAAGTAATCTTTGTCTCGTAGCCTTAGGGTATGTTTGCAAAGTTTAGTGAACTTGTATGTTAATGTTATTTTTTTAAGAAAAAAAAAAAATTGTTGCATTTGGTTAGTTAAGTGCAACTTCCCCTAGGGTTGCATGGCGGGGGCATACACATGGTATCAGAGCCCAGGTTTAAACACTGGGTACTCTGGGATTATGGTGGACCCACTATGCTTGTAGTGTGTAGGTTTTGAGTGGTGTGTCTTGCCTAATACCTTGGGGTGTCTATGCAGGAGTATGCCTCCTAGACGCGGAAGAGGTGGAGGACGTAGACGTGGTCGGTTAGGCGATCGCATTGGAGAACAACAGGACTTACCTCCGCATGTTCCTCGTGAGCTTGATCGTGAGGAGCAACAGGCTTCTCAGAACATTCAAGGAGAGGGTAATCAGAATCTAGATCCATGAGGGATCGAGGATGCTCAGTTGCGTCAGTTACTAGAGGAGACCCTTGCTCACCTTGGGCCTAGGCAGGAGGTAGAGCCAGTTGTTGTTAGAGAGAGAGGAGTACCAGATTAGTCTGATGCAGAGGTAGCTGCCCATATGAGGGATTTCCTTAGGGCACGCCCACCCATATTTGAGGGATCAGGCAGTGGTTTGGAGGCAGAGACATGGCTCATTGACTTGACTAGGTGTTTTGCTATGCACCCATATAGTAGCAACACTCGAGCTAGGTGCGCTATCATGCACTTGAGGGGATTTGCCTCCACTTGGTGGAGATTGGAGGAGCAGAAGCTCCACGTGGACATTGGTACAGTATCTTGGGAGTTGTTTCTAGAGAGGTTCTGAGCTAGATTTCTTTCAGAGCATTGGAGGCAGTGTCGAGGAGACGAATTCCATGCCTTGCGGTAGATGGATATGACAGTAGATCATTATGAGTGTCGTTTTTACGAGCTCAAGCAGTATGCCGGTATAGGTGATGATGAGGGTATGCTTGTGCAACATTTTGTTAGGGGCTTGAATGCCCAGATCAGTGGTGGAGTTCAGATATTTGAGCCGAAGACCATGGAGGTAGCTGTGGATAAGGCTCAAATTATGGAGGAAAATTTAGCTTTGGCTTTCGGTGGTCAGTCGGGAGTTCAGTTTGGTAGTGCACCTTCCTTTGGTGTTGGATCTCAGGGTAGTCAGTCTCAGGTTGCAGGTGTTCCCAAGGGGAATCAGAAAACTGCAAAGAGTGGGCAACATCAACCTTCGCAGTCAGGGCAACAAAATTCTTAGTCCCAGCACGGTGGTAGTTGGAAGCAGAGGAAGAGGGATTAGAGTTGGATTCAAGCTCATCATGATCACTACGATCAGCCGGCTTAGAGTTCCCAGTCAGCATATAGTGGAGGTGGCTTTTCGTGGCCTAGTGCATCTCCTGATGTTAGGGAGTTCAGTAGAGGGACAGGATGTTTCGCTTGTGGTCAGCAGGGCCACATTGCTCGTCAGTGTCCTCAGCGGGGTGCTTCTAGTTTTAGTCAGAGACCGTTGGCTTCTAAGCCAATGGTAGGTGATGCAGGCAGATTGCATAGGGTACTTGTTGCAGTGGATACCCGTCAGGCTGGGCATCAGGGTGTAGTTCGTCCTTCAGCATCAGGAGTTCATCCTCAAGGATCTAGTTTTTGAGTGTGTTTGAGGGAGCGTCATCCCTTCTTGTTTGCAGGCTTCCAGGAGTAACCCTGACCCTAGGGGGGGAGGATGTAACACCCCTCCATTTTTCTCTTTGATCGAATAGTGTTCTCCTATGATATGTTTTATTTTTGTGGCATTGTGACTATGGAACTTAGTTATTTTAACCACTATTTGTTAAGCGATGTAAACTTTATGTTTTGTTGTGAAGGTACTTTATTCAGATATTATTATTTCATGTTATGGATTACATTAGCATATATATGAATTACTGATGCTTTATGTTTTGATTATATCATGGATGATTAGATGCGTCGGTTAGTGATATTGTATTGGTCGAGGGGACGGGATCACATCACTCGCATACGAGTGCCCTGGGATTCTGCGATTTCCTCTTCGCGTTGTGTTTTAATATATTATATGCATGTTTCGACACTTGTATTGTGTGCAGGATGTAGGTATAGGACATCGACTCCACCTGGTTTCACAGGTTTGAGCGTGTCCATCAACCAACAGTATCGATTGGGAGATAGTAACTAGGATTTTCTTGTCAAACCATCACCCTAGCCATAGTGTGTCGTCGGTCTTAGTCGGGTTTAGTGTTTTATGTTGTTAGTTTCCCCATTTACTTTATATTTAAAATTGCAAGTTAAAAGTGATTAAATGACTTTTGAAATTTATAAATGTTGCTTGTTTTTCCTAATTGAAATGTTGGAAAATTAGTGATTAATTAATTAATTTAATTTAATTAATAAAATAATCTAATTTTGAATTAGATTTATTTTATTGACTAATTAAATTAATAGGGATAAATTAAAATCAATTTAGCTGTGTGGGCATTATTAGATATTTGGATTAAATCAGAAATAAGAAATTGTCTTATATTTATTTTTTTTAGAAATAAAGTTGAAAAAGAATTGAGAATGGCATTATGAATTGTTGAATTCAATTTAGTTAAAAGAAAATTTAAATTGTCTTTTGGGTTGCAAATGTAATTTTAATTAAAAGATATTATGCAAATTTCATTTGAGAATAGAAATTGTTTGAAAATTGCAAAATAGAAAATATCTAAATTAGCAATAAATTTTGGTGGGTGAGTCCATTTTAGGGCTTTGACAAATTTGGAGAAGGAAGGGCATAAGGTAATTGTGGTTTTATTTTTGAATTTAATTTTGAAAATGGGGAGAGCAAATTTGCATGGAAATTCTTGGAAGAATTTGAAAAGAAAAGATTGAGGATTTGGGTGGAGCTAAATTGGAAAAGAAAAGGGAAGATCTCCATTGTTGAAGCTTGCAAGTTGTGGAGAAAACACAAGGTTCTACTATTTTCTTCCTTTTTCTCCTCATTTTGAAAGAATGAAAACATAGTGGTAGTTTCTTTGAAAATTCATAAAAGAAAATGCTCCCTAATTTAGTAAACTTGTAGTTAGATTTGGAAAATTGAAACCAAACCAGAAATTTCTATCAACAAATAGAATGAAATTCAAGAAAACCTCCATTAGAGAACTTATTTTGAAACCCTCTTATTGTTTTTGGGAATAACTTATTTCTTGCAAAGTTTTTGGGTTTATTTGCTCAATTTGGGTATAAAATTAAATCTGGATATATATATGTTGGTGGATATATCCATGCATATCAATGCATGAATATATTCACAAATATATATATATATATATATATACAAATATATTTGTATATATTTAAATAAATTTGTATTGGGAGTAAACCCAGAAAAACCACATGAAATTGTTAGTTTTCATTTGTTGTTGTTGGTGAAACACAGAAAGTAAAATAATAATAAATTTATTTTTTTGTTGCAGTGGGGTGGGCGGTCAAACCCCATCCCATCGATGCCGCCACTGTGGGAGGCGCGATGTGCGCTTGGCGCACAGGCCGCCGCCCGTGGGAGGCGTGCTGTGCGCTTGGCGCACAGGCCGTCGCCCGTGGGAAGCGGCCCGTTTGCTAAGCAGACAGGCTGCCGCCCATGGCGGTGGTGGACTATGTGCTTGGCGCACAGGCCGCGGGCAGCAGCCGGGCCTGCGTGCCCTAAAAAGTGGCCGTGAATTTTAATGTTTTAAAATATTTTATTATTATTATTTTATATTATGTTATTTAATATTTAAATAATATTATTATATAATAATATATATATATATATTATATATATAATATATAATATATTATTTATATATTTAATATTATTTTAATATTTAAATAATATCAATATAAATAATAAGATTATATATATGTGTATATATAGTATATATGGATATATTTTAAATAGAGTGTAAGTTTAATTAAATGGTTTGATATGGAAATCAAAATTAATTTTTGCTAGCAGGTTGAAATAATTAAATAAATTAATGCTTTAGTAAAATTTATAGTTATGTAATGAACAAGGCATCCTTAGTGTGAAATACGTTTTATTGTATAAGATAAATGCTTTGAATTAAAGTAAATGATGTAATTTGAATATCATAGTAAATCTTGAATAAGAAAATCAATTTAAATATCAGTTAAATGACTTCAGTTTTTGAAGGCTTGATTATGATTATAGATGTGGAATTAGAGATTATAAACGATTGTTTTTGAATATTAAATGCATGATGATGAAATTTAATGGTGAAATTCAAAAATAGATGAATAGCTTTAAATTATTTCAATTGCAACTGTGATTGACTCGATTTAGGAAATCCGAATATTAGTTTGTTAATTACTTGAAATGTTTTTACTATTATTTTGTTCTTGTCCAAGTGGGGAGTCTAGGGTAATTGTTGAAGTTTTCCAGATAAGGGAGTTGTATCCTGATGTGGGTTGTTCTTATGAGGGTCAACTTGAGATGTGTCGTGGCTACACCATGTTGTTACACCCGGTTATCATGAACGAGATTTGTGGTATATGTTGGTTACCCGTGTACTACGAACGGGTTGTTTAACCTCATGTGTTAAGGTGGGAAATTGTCATCAGTTTGTGCTTGTCGTCTACCCTTGAATTGGGGGTTTTGTATCCCCGTGTTTTCAGTAGGAGAGTGGCCCTTTGTGGGGGTCCGATGCCCAAAGTGGTGTTAGGGTAACTCACCTAGGGTTTAATCAAGTGATAATTTAAAAGAATTAATGGGAAACTTCACACTAATAAAGTTAAAGAATGCCTCTCTCATGGAACATGCATTGTTAAGACTCGAGATGAGATGAGACGCATAGTTTTGCATGAGGGTCCAGTGCCAGTAGAGGCAAGCCAGGGTAACCCATGATGGGGGTCTGGTAGCCTAGGAAGGTTGAGCTAGGGAAACTCATGGCGATTTATGTATGCCACTCTCCCTACATCAACAATTAGTCAGTTATTGTGTGTTGTACAATGGTGTACTTGTTTTATGTAACCTGGAAGCAATGAATTGTCTTGTGAGTTCTCGTACTATGTTAAGTGATGTTGGTATTTGAGTCGGTTCAGTTATGTTTAGCCTTTGTCTAGAGGTAGTTGGTTTTAACCTGAAATCCTTGTTACTATCTCCTAGCACGGGGGGTGAGCCTTTGGGTTTCACTTGGTTGGTTGGAACGTGCACCTTACACCATTGGCTTTGTTCGTGATTGTGTGGGCGAGACTTTCAAGTGGGAGAGCTTGTTGGATCCAATTGCTCCTCTAGTTTCTTTCATTTCTGTTATTCTTGTAATTCTTTACCCCTCATTTGTATTGAGGTGGAAATTGTAATAAATTATTAGGTTTATTTGATTTACCTCATTTGAGGAATGAGTGATGTAATGATAATGGAAACAATTGTTATTGGATATCTTGATGTATCGATTTGTCTTTGATGTTATATCATGTAGGAAATGTATGTACTTTAATTCCTTAATTGAATGATGTTATGTTTTCTTTCCTTGGTTGATTAATTCGGGTTTAAGTTATCTTTGTCTTGTAGCCTTAGGGGATGCTTGCAAAGTTTAGTGAACTTATATGTTAATGTTCTTTTAAAATTAAAAAAAAAAAAAAATTGTTGCATTTGGTTAGTTAAGTGCAACTTCCCCTAGGGTTGCGTGGCAGGGGCATTACATATTCAAATCATAAAAGTGGGAAAAAAAAGAGGAGGTTAGGGAATACCATCTAACATTGATGTTGTACTATTTAGAAAAAAATCAAAAAATAATTGAGTTTCAATAGGAGAATAAATGGGAGACCTATAAACACAAGAACTCCCCAATGAGAACCAGGATGCTTGGTATAAAAATCTGCATTCTAGGTCTTAAACAAAAGAAAATTAAAAACACTGCAGAGAGCAGACTCTGTGTGGTCTGCTTATGTTAATAATTCTATTTCAAACTAAATCATATGTTTAAATTCATAAAAACCTTTAACAAAATGGAGCATCATATTTTCATGGGAGCATATGACTACACAAATCCAATAAAAACAATTGAATATAAACCTATCATTCCACTTCCTGCGACTGATATCTATTGCCAATTCTTTTTATCATACATTTTTAAAATAGTATGTGTAAATTAGAGATGGATGACTTTAATATTTGAGTCTTCAGCCTTGGTGCAATAAGATTATAGAAATCAATCCATATTCAAATCATAAAAGTGATAAAAAAGAGAGGAGGTTAGCGAATACCATCTGACATCAATGTTGTACCATTTAGAAAAAATAACTGAGTTTCAATAAGAAAACAAATGGTAGACCCATAAACACAAGAACTCCCTGATTTAAAAATCTGCATTCTAGGTCTTAAACAAAAGAAAATTAAAAACAATGCAGAGAGTAGACTCTGTACGTTGTTTACTTACGTTAATAATTCTAAAACTAAACCATATGTTCAAATTCATAAAAACCTTTAGCAGAATAGAGTATTTTATTTTCATTGGAGGAAATGACTAGACAAATCAAATAAAAATAATTGAATATAAACCCAACAAGTAGATACTTTTGCAAATGTTGATAATAGTAGTTAATTTATACAATTGAGAAAAATAGAAATAAGTTAACCATTTACAAAGTAATTGGTATAACCTAACCAATTCTGTTGTTTTATAATGCAGAGACCTACGTGCAAGGAATTGCTTTTTGGTAATGGTATTATAAGTACAACAAGCCCTAAAAAGGAATTCAGTTTTATACAAAGTTGCTTGAAGTCAATCTAACTTCAAACTCCATGATCCATGTTCAAGAAGTAGAAAGTAAGAGAAGAAAAATTACATAGATTATTGGACTATAGAAACAAATTTTGTAACTAAATTTAATACATATTTTATCAAGCAAAACATTTTCTAAAAAATAGGTTTAGAAATTAGCCTATGCACATATATGAGTTGTATATGATGAGTTCTTTGAAAAGAGTGGCTTGGATTTTTATGGAAATGAATTAAAGGTAAAAGAATTAAAGTACTTACATCGTCCAAGATGCTAGTGCTATTATTAGGGAAAACTAACAGAATATCTTTGTAATGTACTATATTTTTATGAACTTTTCTAAATATTTGAAGTGCTATTTTTTTGTATTGATCAAAACATATTATAATTAATGAGAAACCATTAAAGAGAGGCTATAGAGAGGAGAAAAAATGATCACAATTTGAAATCATTCAAAAGAGGATTTGTGTATAAATTCTTCATTATTGAATTTAGTGTAGAAGTTTTTGTGAAGGATTTGGTGATGCGTAGTGGAAGTTACAACTACAATATCTGATTAAAATCCACTTCCAGATATGATTTTGATGAATTTTCATACTCTCATCCAAATATCCAATTCACACACAAGCAAGAAGGATGCTTTCAAAGGTTGAGGAGTTGGGCTTTACCCCCACTGGTTGCATTTGCTAAAAAATTTCTAAGGACTTTTAAAGAGAGACAAAACACAACAAGCCACTAACAATAATAAAACCGCCAAAATATTATAAACCATTACATATATCATGATGTAAAGAAGAAGAAAACCACCAACATGCAATTTTTTAGATGGATAATTACTTCAAAATCAAAGAACAATTTTATTTGTTAATTTTTTTTCTCCTTCCTCTGCCTGACTACAGACCTCTATAGGTCACTGCATCCTGCAAGCTTATCCAATAAACAAGGAGAATTCAATTCAATCTCTATGATAAGTGAAAGAAACCCACTTCCAAGGCCAACTTCTCATACCACACATTACATAAATGCCTCAAATATGTACATTAACAGGCATCAAGAGCACAAATTCCTAACTTTACAAAAAAATATAGTCAAACAAACAAAAAGAAAATGCAAAAAGGATAATGAAAAAAATAAATAGACACAACCCAATATAAATGGTCAAAATGAATAGCTTTTGCAAGAAAATAATTGTTTCACAACAAGAAAATTGTCCAGTAAGCTTTGTTTTGATGATAATAATGCAAATATCAAGATGGTGAAGGGCCAAAGTCAGGGAAAAAACAACATCAAGATCTAGCACAACCCAAAGAGACAAAACTTAGAAAAGATAAACCTAAAGAAATAATTTTCTCAAATTTTAATTGGGGCTAAACATTGTGCTACCACTTAGTATAATTGATGAAGTGCTTAGTTCTAAAGAGCACACGATAACAGTGATGCTTACATAATGGTAGAGTATACTGTTCAATTAAAGCTATAAACTATCTTGTAAGTCACACCAACTTCTCATACCACACATTACATAAATGCTTCAAATTTGTACATTAACAGGCATAAAGAGCACAAATTCCTGAGTTTACAAAAAATTATAGTCAAATGAACATAAATAGAATGCAAAAAGGAAAAAAAAAAAAATAGAAGCAACCCAATATAAATGGTCAAAATGAACAGCTTCTACAAACAAATAATTGTTTCACAACAAGAAAATTACCCAACATGCTTTGTTTTGAGGATAATAATGCAAATGTCAAGATGGTGAAGGGCCAAAGTCAAGGAAAAAACAACATCAAGATTTAGCACAACCCAAAGAGACAAAAATTGGAACAGATAAACTTAAAGCAACAATTTTCTCAAATTTTAACTCGGGCTAAACATTGTGCTACCACTTAGTATAACTGATGAAGTGCTCAGTTCTAAAGAGCACATGATAATAGTGATTCTTGCATAATGGTAGAGTATACTATTCAATTAAAGCTATAAATTGTTTGGTAAGGCACACATCTAGCTAAACCACCAAAAACATCTTAAGTGATTTATAGCATAGCTAAAGTAAAAAATAATAAATATTTTAAAACTCATAGCTACATTTTACAGAGATAGAGAACCAACATCATGCAAGTGTACAACTTGATCCAAAAAAAAGTAATTGCAAAAAGAAATGAATAACAAAACTAAAACCCACAACTTATATGGAGAGATAAAAGATATCAAGTCAATCCAAAAAATTACAATTCCAAACAAGAAATAATAAAAATGATAAAAGCCAGCTAGATAAATAGCTTAACACCACTATCAATGAAGATGCAATGCAGAAGATGAAGGTACCTACAAGAAAGAATACAATTCTACAAATTGGAATAAAGGAAGACTAAAATCAAACTAGTGAAAGTACAAAATGCTGATATATAAATGTAAAGAAGCTTTGGCATTCCCTACACATGGAAAAACTATTGAAGCAAGGTATGTGTTTAATTTGCATAACAACCATACTACTACTAGTTCAAATAAAAACCAAATTACTGTGTCCTGTAGACATGCAAAATATGCATACATGTCAATCCAATAGTTTAATCAAATAACCTTCATTTCATCCTTCAAATTAAATAAATCCACTTCATCATTACATCATTTAAATAAATCAATTAAATCCTAACATTTCATTAATTAACCTTTATCTTGCAACATCCTTTAAATAAATAAACCAAAATTTATTAAATTGAAATCCCAAATTCATATTTCTCCCCTTTTGATTTAAATAAATCCAAAAATTCAAGTCAAAGGGGTCAAACTCACCTAATCATCATTAAGCTAATATAATCCTAATTAGCCTAATCTAACCACCCATCACATCTTCTAAATATTCCCACTTGCACAAATAAATCAATTTATTGATTTATTAAAATATTCATTTTCTTTCAACTTGGCATAAAATATAATATTCCCTCAAGTTTGAAAATGAGGACAAGTTGACTTGTCCCTTCCAACATTGCATTAACTCTCATTTTCATGTCCCCCTCTCAACATTTATTTCACAAATTTGAATTTGAAATCTCCCTCTCTTGGAAACATTGGCCAAAGCTTGCTCATACCTCAACCAATCGTAGGTTGACAAGTGGCCTCATCTCATTTTTCCAAACTTAATCCCACATTGCTATCTTATGAGCATTCTTCCAATTTGAAAATATTTCAATAGATGGTTGATTATTCATCAAATGCATTTACATCTTCCTGCAAAGTTACTCTCTTGGTTTGAGAACTAATTTTTCTCTTCATCATAGTGGCATTGCATTATTTCAATTTTTGAGCAAGGATTGGGAAAGGGTCATTGGCACATTTGACACCAATCCAATATGAAATAGGTATATGGCATCTTTTTGAATGTCTTTGGATCCTTGTTATTGTGGCATTTCTTAAAACATTGGTATGTTATTCCATAGACGTATTTGTAGAATTTCATGTGTAAACTAACCCTCCTAATGAGTGTTTGAGATGGCATTTGAGATGGTTTCCTTCTAGCGCCATAATGAAGTACCTAAAAATCTACAAATGAAACCATCTCAAACACTCATTAGGAGGGTTAGTTTACACATGCAAATCTACAAATACCTCTATGGAATAACATACCAATGTTTTAAGAAACACCACAATAACAAGGATCCAAAGACATTCAAAAACATGGCATATACCTATTCCATATTAGATTGGTGTCAAATGTGCCAATGACCCTTTCCCAATCCTTGCTCAAAAACTGAAATGATGCAATGCCACTATGATGAAGAGAAAAATTACTTCTCAAACCAAGAGAATAACTTTTCATGAAGATGTAGATGCATTTGATGAAGAATCAATCCTCTATTTAAATATTTTCAAATTGGAAGAACACTCATAAGATAGCAATGTAGGATTAAGTTTGGACAAATGAGATGAGGCCACTTGTCAACCTATGATAGGTTGAGGTATGAGCAAGTTTTGTTCAATGTGCCCAAGCGAGGTAGATTTCAAAATCAAATTTGTGAAATAAATGTTCAGAGGGGGACATGAAAATGAGAATTTAATACAATGTTGGAAGGAACAAGTCAACTTGTCCTCATTTTCAAATTTGAGGGAATATTCTATTTTATGCCAAGTTGAAAGAAAATGAAGATTTTAATAAATCAATAAATTAATGGGTGGTTAGGTTAGGCTAATTAGGATTAGATTAGCTTAATGATGATTAGGTGAGTTTGACCCCTTTGACTTGAATATTTGGATTTATTTAAATCAAAAGGGGAGAAATATGAATTTGAGATTTAAATTTAATAAAGTTGGGTTTATTTATTTAAAGGATAATGCAAGATAAAGGTTAATTAATGAAATATTAGGATTTAATTGATTTATTAAAATGATGTAATGATGAAGTGGATTTATTTAATTTGAAGGATGAAATGAAGGTTATTTAATTGAACTATTGGATTGACATGTATGCATATTTTGTGTCTACATTTTTCCCTTGTTTGAAGCAATGTACTTGTTGTGTTGGTTGAAAGAGGGTTAGTTTACACATGCAAATCCACAAATACCTCTATGGAATAACATACCAATGTTTTAAGAAATGCCACAATAACAAGGATCCAAAGACATTAAAAAACATGACAAAATTAGTTGGGCATGTGCAAGATCATCATGGAAAAAATAGGCCCTTAAGTGGCAAAAAATTCAAAAAAATCAGAGTTAGGCAATTTGACGGAAAAATTTAAATAAGTTATCTATATTATTTCATAAATATGTAAAAATAGAATTTGTAGCAAATTGAATGTAGTTTCTAAACTACTAGGTTTTTTTAAAAAAAAGAAATCTATTTCGTGAAAATTTGAAATTTCAATGCGGTACTTAAATTTGGGAAAAAATAAGTAGGTGTGTCTGACCACCTAACCACAATAAAATGATAATATTTTTTTATAAGATTTTAGATATAAGTAGAGGACTCATGCCCTGATGTGATGCATATTTTTTGTAATTTTTTCCTAGTAAATAATTAATTATGATTTTTATTACAACTTTTTAAAAAATATAAAAAACTCGTATGTCTGACCACCTTAACTTGGTCAAAACTTCATGAAATTCAATTTTTTATTTTTTTAATCCTATAGTATGTGAAGAATAGAATGTGATACATGTTTTGGATTCAAAAAATGTGATACCATTTGAAATCTATAGATATTTTTCAATCAGCCTATCAATTAGGACTTTAGTCATAATTTGAATAGAAAATGAATAATAATTACTTATTAAATTCAAAGTAAAACATAATTTATATTGGTGGAAAGCTGAGAGTATCCTTTAAAAACACTTTTCATTTCATCAATTTTGGGTAAAAAGAAAGTCCTTAGCTAGATACCCATCATATTGCCACTTTTTGGCCCATTATGATCCTGCACATACCCAGTTCTCAAACCAAGAGAATAAATTTGCATGAAGATGTAGATGCATTTGACGAAGAATCAGTCCTCTATTTAAAGATTTTCAAATTGGAAGAATGCTCATAAGATAGCAATGTGGGATTAAGTTTGGACAAATGAGATGAGGCCACTTGTCAACCTGTGATAGGTTGAGGTATGAGCAAGCTTTGGCCAATGTGCCCAAGAGAGGGAGATTTCAAATTCAAATTTGTGGAATAAATCTTGAGATGGGGACATGAAAATGAGAAGTTAATGCAATGTTGGAAGGGACATGTCAACTTGTCCTCATTTTCAAACTTGAGGAAATATTCTATTTTATGCCAAGTTGAAAGAAAATGAAGATTTTAATAAATCAATAAATTGATTTATTTGTGCAAGTGGGAATATCTAGAAGATGTGATGGGTGGTTAGGTTAGACTAATTAGGATTAGATTAGCTTAATAATGATTAGGTGAGTTTGACCCCTTTGGCTTGAATATTTGGATTTATTTAAATCAAAAGGGGAGAAATATGAATTTGGGATTTCAATTTAATAAAGTTTGGTTTATTTATTTAAAGGATGATGCAAGATAAAGGTTAATTAATTAAATGTTAGGATTAAATTGATTTATTAAAATGATGTAATGACCAAGTGGATTTACTTAATTTGAAGAATGAGAATGAAGGTTATTTGATTAAAGTATTGGATTGACATGTATGCATATTTTGCATGTTTACATTTCCCCCCTCTTTGAAGCAATGTACTTGTTGCGTTGGTTCAAAGAATAAACTTGCCCTGATTGAAATTCAATTTTTTTTTTTTCGGTTGCCCCAGCAGAAAGAAGTACACTAGTACATTGCCCCCTTGAGAGATCGAGCAAAAAGATTCGATTTGAGGGTCAATCTCACAATAAAGAGGTTCAAAATGGATGGTTATAAATGATGATGCAAATGAGATGTTTTTAAGATGCTTAGAATAACAAATCTATATTATCTTAAACAACTTAAATGATGATATGGCATATGAGATGGATGAAATGGATGATTTGATATGCCATGATTATGCAATGGATGATTGATAATATGCTTAGACTAAAAGATCTATATTATGATGATGATATGTTGTGATTATGCAAATGTATGATTTATGCAAATGCTTAGACTAACAGATCTATATTATTATGCATGTGAGATGAGATGCATAAAACTGATGGTTTGTGGATACAAAATGGATGCAAGATGGATGCACTGGTGATGATGATTAACTGTTCATGACGTGATGTTAGTGTGGAAAAGAAGAAATTAAATGATGAAAAGCAAATCCAACAAGCCAACTTTATGAGAGATGATGATGAGAAATGATGATGACAGATGGATGATTTGTCTATCAAGGATTGGGATTTTAAAAGGGTAACTTACCTTATGTTTGATAGCACACATAAGTACGATGCATCAAGGTATAAAGGACCAAGATGGCATGGTACTTAGTGTGATGGACTTTGAGTCGACAAATAGGAGTATTCTTGTTCACACATGATATATGAAAACCTTGCTATGATGCACTTTAGAAGTTTCAAACACCTCAGACCAAAACACGGAAAGGTATAACCAATCAATGCAATAGTCAACAAGTTTTCCAAAACATCCTCTATACATATCTAACAAAGAAAGTATTCACCACGTTATTTTACAAGAACGTCCAACAAGCATAATAGACAACATGATAATGATCATTTCCCCATTCCGATCTCTCTAAATCCTTCATTTGGATATCATCGAGGGGTCTTTGGATTGAGCGCAATAAGATAAGTCAAAAGACAAAGATAAAGCATGAAAACAAGTTGATGTTCTTCAATACCGCTAAGCAAAAGAGAATTTTTTTAAGGATAAGAATCGAAACTATTGCCAAAAGATAATGTCCATTGCAGGAAGGATACATACTAGGACATGTTAGTGGATGGCGGTACACCATTTTGTTTATCCAAAGTGTTCTTTCTAATAAATAATGCCCCTTGTAGGAAGGATTCATCCTAGGACATGATGTTATCAGATGATTGATATGGGACTATTTGGATGATGGACTATCGACACAAAGAATTGACCAACTTGTTTACGTATTGACTTAGACCTGAGACTTGATGTTTTTGAGTTGGACTTTTAACCTGCTAGACTTTTTTCTAACTGTTTCACCAAAGGTTGAGGGCGACGATTACTTTATTATGGATGGTGTTTATTGCAGGTGCAAGCGAGATGAGACAGATGGATTTTTTCAAATATTTGGATGTTTTGCAATGTTTTGCAATGTTTTGAGTCTGTTTTTGGTATTTTTAAAAAATTTCAAATATTTTGATTTTTTTGATTTTTCAAATGTTTTTGGGATTTTCTGAGATTTTGACCAAGAGATTAACCTAAAGACGTATCCTAGGGGCCTCGGGGGTTGATCAACAGATTAGCCTTGCCTACATTATAAACGCAGAGACCACGTAGGTTGACTGATGACTTGACTGATTTATAGATGAAGATATACATGATGAACTATCAGTTTATTATGACCAACTTCTAAAGGACTCACCTAAGTGTCTTGGGGGATGATCAAAGATCAACCTTGCCTACGTTCAAGCTCAAAGATGATGTAGTTTGACAAGACGACCTTGTTTATGACTTTTTGAAAGACTTTTTGACCTATTTTTGGATTTTTGATATGTTTTGAATGTTTTTGGATTTTCTAATTTTTTGATGTTTTTGGACTTTTTGATTTTCTGATGTTTTTGGATTTTTTTTGATATTCTGGTGTTTTTGGATTTTTTTGATATTTAGGACTTTAAAAATATACATGAATTTGATCCAAAGGAAACATGCCCCCAGCATGATGCAATAGACTACTCCGATAAAGGCAAGACAAACTAACCTTGAGTATGGGCCAAGTAGTACTAGGAGGGATCACGATATGAAAATAGGACCAAGCTATGGTGCAAATGTGAGTGGATGAGTGATGGATGGAGACCTGGATATGATGGATGATGGAAGCAAAATGGATGGATGATGCAGAACAAGTCGTAAAGATCCTGATGGATGGAAAGTGCTTATTTACGCAAGGTGCTTGTTTGCTAGGATTTCACTAAGGTACTTCCGCAAAGTGCCACTGAAGTGGTTTTCACTAGAGGATGATTTTTTCTCTTTACTATTTTCAATCCTTTTTTTTATTTTTTTGTTGTCACCAAGATGCCTATTTTTTAGGACATTTTCTATTTTTTTTGGATTTTTTTGGTTCTATACCTCGAAAGATTTAAGCATGAAACTTTTTGAGATGAGAGTTATTCATGGGTTCTTGCAGAGGTTTCCCTTCAGGTGTTGATAGCTGATATGCTCCTTATTTGTAACTTGATGTGATGACGAATGGTCCCAACCAATTGGGTTCAAATTTGACTTTGTTGCTTGGGTTTGGGACATTCTTTTGATTCTCCTTCAATACTAGTTCTCTGACTTCGAACGTCCTACTTTTGATTTTCTTATTGTAGCTCTATTTGAGCCTATTCTAATAAACTTGCAAATAATTTAAAGCATCTACATGTCTCTCATCCAGTAGCTCTAGCTCATTTAGTCTTGATACTTGATACTCTTCATCCGTGATGAGTTTTTGCAATGATATCCTAAGGGATGGGAGCTTGATCTCAATGGGGAGTACGACTTCTAATCTGTAGACCAAGGAGAAGGGGGTTGCACCAATGGGTGTGTGGATGCTGGTTTAGTAGGCCCAGAGGGTGGGATTAAGCTACCGATGCCAGTCACGACTTGCGTCATTGACTGTTTTCTTAAGGATTTTTAGAATGGTTTTATTTGTAGCTTCTGCTTGGCCATTGCCTTGGGGATAGTATGGGGTGGAGAAGCAATGTTGGATTTTGAATTTCTCACACAAGTTGTGGACATCCTAATTCTTCAATGGTGTCTCATTATCTAAGATAATGGCTTGTGGAACACCATAGCAGCATATGAGATAATTCAAGATGAACTTAGAAATTTGCTTCCCAGTTATATATGTCATGGGTATGGCCTCCACCCACTTTGTAAAGTACTCAGTTGTGGTTATGATGAATTTGTGGCTATTCAATGAGGTGGGTGTGATTTTCCCAATGAGATCAAGTCCCCATTACGAAAAGGGCCATGGTGTGATGATAGGGTGAAGCTCTTGAGTTGGAGCATGGATGAGGTCCCCATGTTGCTGAGATTGTAGACACTTTCTGGCATGATCATGTGCTTTTCTTTCCATTGTGGCCCAATAATACCCCATCCTCAAAAATTTCTTAGCTATGGTCATTCCACTCGAGTGTAAACCATAGATACTGTTGTGTACTTTAGTTAGAGCAGTCAATGCCTCCTCAACATTTAGGCAGCATAGTACGATTCCTTCTATGCTCCTATGGTATAGAGTATCTCCTAGGATGACGAATCTAGATGCCTTTTTTATGAAGGTTTGCTTTAGGTTTGAGGGTAAATGGGCAAGTGTGGCTCCTATGTGAAGGTATGTATAGATGTCATGGTACCAAGGATCATTGGGACCAACCATTTCACACACGAATTCTAATTCTGGTACCTCGATGTAGGAATGAGTGTTGATACTCAATTATGATTGTCCTTGATGAAAAACTTCTCTATAGTTTCAGATGATTCTCTTAGCTTGGTTATATTCAGTTGGTCTCTAATATGCAGTGGATAGTTTTCATTCAGGCTTTCTGTGATCAGTTTACTCTCTTGGCATACTTGGCTTCTATTTCAATTTCAGTGCTCAGCTTGTATTTTTATCTCTTGACGGTACTGATCAACTTGTGTTCTTTGACAGTGATAGGTTATTTTAATGGTTTCAGGATTATTGTCAGGTATATGTTTTCATTTACAAGCCTTCATAGTTTTCACTGGATTAGAAATTCGTTCACTTAATCTTGCTTCAAGTCAGACTATGTGTTTGTTACATTGGTATGGTTTCTTATGGCATTGATCATGGCTATTCTTTTGATTAACATTGTGGGAATATTGATCGGTAACTATACTTTTGGAAAGAGACTTTATTTAAAAGGATAATCTTTTGCAAGGTTAATTTTATTATTATAATTTTTTGAAAAGAAGATATTATTTATCATATGGTCGTGGCTTGATTCATTGCTTTGGTATAGTCGGCCTTACATATGTTTGACTTCACTCAAGTCATGTTTTGGATTGGTTGACATGTTCATTGGTAAACTCTTTTAGTTCGACGACACTCTTTACTCAATGGATATCTTTGGCTTCTAAGTTGTTTTTGAACAACATTGACTTTTTAAATGAAGAACGTGCATCTTATACTTGATTAGTTTGGTTGGGCTTCTTGGACAACGACCACATCTTAATGAATTTGATTTAGTTTGAGTCTTGCGCGGACTTCAAACTCCATTTAATTATTGCTAAGTAATTCAAAGTTGTGAAAGGAAAGTGTTTAGGGTAGAATTCATTTTTGTCTCTTCTAACTTTGAAATGATGATGAAACCCTATTTCTGGCACCGCCTTGGATAGATTCTTCTGTGGATAGTTGTTAGCAGTCATTTTTATTCAAGATAATTGCTTCAATGTGATTGCCAAATGCATTTGGAGGAACCTTTGCATACGTTTTATTGACTGGAAGTCAACTCAGGGAGAATAAATCATGGACAACCTTGACTGGTATTTGATTCTTTGTTCATTATTTTTGCTTGTCTAGGTAACACTCATTTTTATGATTACTGTCTCATTTTCCTCATCACGTAGCTGAAGATACCTTTGCATGAAATGGTTTTGAGTGGGTATTTTTGGAATGAATTCCTTCATTTAGCTATTTTTTTCAAATGATTCTTGGACAGCATGGTAATTATCTCTTCGACATTTCTCTAATTGCTATTAAATGATTACAAAGACTTTTGAAATAAGGGTTTGTTTATTTCAAAACATGGGTATTATGATTCCATCAGTTATATTGCAGATTTAGCATTTTCTATTCATGGGTTATCATGGTCTTCGAAGTTTCAGTAGTTACTTTGCAAAATTTATTATTTTTTGGTCAAGGGTTTTCTGAAAATGAAGTTTATTTGTTTGGATATAAGGGAATCATGTTGAAATAATGATTACATTCCTCAAAATGTTTTATGGCACTTAAATGTATTTTCAGATTATGGGTATTCAGATTTTTGAAGATTAATAATAGGGGTTTTCTGAAATTAACAAATAAGCTTGTGGGTTATCCATATTTTTGTTTCAAAATGATATTATTTGTAGTATTCATGGTTTTGCCAAAACAGATGCAAAAATGATAAAGTTTCCTGATCTACACTTGTCAAAGCTTTATTGTTTTAGTCATAATCTTGACTACCTTATTATTCATGCATTTCTCTTTAGTCAATCATTTTCTGGCATTCTTTACTCTTGATTTTCTGACACAATCAATTAGGAGGAATTTACGTTGCAACTCTCCTTGACCATGAAGATTCTTGAAGACTTTGATACCAGAAATATTGTATAAAATGATACAGAAAAACTCTTTTATGTTCTAGCACTATTATTGTAATTCTGAGATGACCTTGGCTATATGAAATGTATTGTAAACTCTACATAATAATAAGAATACAAAAGGCATAGATGTTGTAAAAAAAAAAATTCTATGAAGTATTTTAAGGACTCAAGCCTTGAATCCTTAAGATATTCTGTAGGCGAGAAAGAAGACATGTTTTGTGCTTTACTGAAAACAGAGTAATCCTCTGAGCTATCATTATTGTTCGAAAAACATTAGTTGAAGGGTTTGTACTCCCTGAGATAGTTGTCTCAAAAATGAGGGGTTGGTGCTCCTTGAGTGGGTGCTCTAAAACTTGCCTATAAGGCATTGTGAATTGTGGTTTTTTTATTAAGCCTACAAGGCACTTGGAGTGGTTTTTCTTCACTGATTCAGGGTTTTCCACTCAACAAAAATCTCTTGTGTATCTTTGTTTCTATGTGATGGATCTTCTATTTCATGTTGTTGTTCTATTTATTTAAATTCTCCATTGTGCATGCAAAATATTACATTCAATACATGAAAGACTTAATCTTTATATTGAGATCAAAGTATAAATATTTTTTAACTTTCATTTTGGATTCACACTAATTCACGGCCCCCTCTTAGTGTCTCTTTTAACTCCAACAATTGGTATCATAGTGTAGGGTCCTTTGATTGGTGTTATTCACCTTGGATTGATTTTGGTCTTGGAGTCTTTTAAATGGCACATTCTCAAGATGGTGCCTCTGTAACTAGAGCTTCGTTATTTGATGGAACATATTATGTGTTTTGGAAAATCAGAATGGAAGCTTTTCTTATTTCTTTTGATGTTGATGTTTGGAGCATAGTTTTAAATGGGTATAATGTACCAGCCTCTATTCCCACTGATCCTGCTGAAAAAAAGAGGTACAAAACAAATGCGAGAGCTAAGCATGCCATCTTGTGTGGGTTAACCAAAGATGTGTTCATTAAAGTCTTGCATTACAAATCTGCTCATGAAATCTGGGAAAAACTTGAAACTATATATCAAGGGAATGAGAAGTCAAACTGTCAAAAATAATTACACTCAAACATCAATTTGAGGAGATGAAAATGAGGGATGATGAGAAAGTTGTTGAATATTTCCTAAGAGTTGATGAAATTGTCAATGCTATGAAAGGTTTAGGTCAAACAGTTAATGAATTTGATGTGGTCACAAAGGTCATCAGGACCTTACCATCAAAATTTGAATCTAAGGTTTCAGCCCTAGAAGAAAAGAAACACTTTGATCAACTTACCTTAGATAGCCTTCAAGGAATACTTACAGCCTATGAAATGAGAACTAGCAAAAACACCTCAACTGGAAAAGAAACTACCTTTAACACTAAAAAGAAAGAAAAAAGTCGAAGTCAGTGAATCAGAGTTGTCTGATTCTAAAGAATCCAATTTTGTTAGAAAACTCAAGAAGGGTTCAGGAAGATACAATGGAGAACTTCCCTTTAAATGTTTCAACTGTGGAAAAATAGGTCACTTTGCTGCAAAATGTCCCTATGATGATCAAATCTGTGACAATGAGACAACTTAAAAACAGCCTAAGAAGAAGGATTTCAAACCTAAATGAAACTTCAATTTCAAAAAGAAGAAAAGTCTATTTAGTAAGGATGAATCTGACATTGAATCTAAAGATTAATCAACTGAAGAAGATGAAACTTTGTTCATGGCTGAATTTACTCAGCAAAATGACTCTAATGCCATTGATATTGAAGAAGGTGTTGTAGACCTTGAAAGTGAACTGAAATGTGCTTTACAAGAGGTCAGAAAACTCAAAAAACAAGTTCTTACACAAGAACATAAACCAGATCAAGTTGTGGTCTCTCTGAAAACTCAACTTGAAGAATCCAAAAGAGTTGAAGACTATCTTCGAGAGACTGTAAGCTGCAAGGATTAGAAAATTCAAAAACTGGAACAAGAAGTTGTTCGACTTAGGAAGGAAATTGAAAAATATGAAAGCACTCTAAAACTGAATGAGATGCTAAGTAAGCAGAAAATGGATAATGATAAAACTAGTATCAGTTTTGAAAAGGGTGAGTGTTCAAGTGACAATGTAAAACAAAACCCCTCTTTTGAAGTCAAACACCCAAATCACTCACATTTTGGCAAAGATCATGGTCATATTTTAAGAGGTAATAGACCCTCTTACAACATTAATTCTCTCTTCTATGGTTATTGTTTTTTCTGCAACAAATTCGGCCATAAGGCGAGCACTTGCAGAACAGATCTGTAATCTATACAACAAAAATTTAAAAAAGGTTTGGAAACCTAATTCTGTCAATAATATTGAGCAATCTATGTTCATTCAAACTGATTTTCATTCCAAGAAAAAGGACTTATGGGTCCTGGACAGTGGATGCTCTAACCATATGACTGGCGACAAGGGTAAATTTATAAATCTTGAAGATTATGTAGGTGGGTATGTTAAGTTTGGTGATAACTCTAGTATTCAAATCAAAGGTAAGGGTTCACTTCTTTTGAATCACACTCCTATCTACAATGTGTACTATGTGGAAGGTCTCAAGCACAATCTACTAAGCATTAGTCAAATTTTTTATAGTGGTTATCATGCTCTTTTCACTTCGCAGGGATGTGAGATTAAGAACAAGCTTGGAAAGGCTATTGCAGTTGGAAGGAGGACAAAAGGAAATGTGTACAATCTTCTCGACACATCAAGGAATAACAATAATCAAGGTATGTGTTTAATGGGCCAAATTGAAGAGAGCTAGTTATGGCATAAAAGGCTAGGACACATAAACTTTGAAAACCTAGTTAGAATAAGTAAAAATCAGAATGTTAGAGGCTTACTAGTTCTTAGTAAGCCAGAAAACTCTGTGTGCAAAGAGTGCTTAAGTGGTAAACAAACTAAAATCAATTTTAAAACAAAAGAACATTCCTCTTCAAAACCTTTACAGCTTGTGCATACTAATTTATGTGTTCCAACCAAAACTAGGTCTACTAATGGTGAAAGTTACTTTATGTTGTTTGTGGATGATTATACAAGAATGGTTTGGGTCACTTTTCTTAAGCACAAATCAGAATCCTTCGAAAGGTTTAAAATCTTTCGTAAATTGGTTGAGAAGGAATCAGATTTAAAACTTAAATGTCTACGATCCGACAAAGGAGGCGAGTTCACCTCTCAAGAATTTATCGATTACTGTGAACAAGGTGACATTAAAAGATAGTATGCTGCAACTAAAACACCTCAACAAGACGGGGTAGTTGAACGTAAGAATATAATAGTGAAAGAAATGGCTAGAACCATGCTAGATGAAGCTAAATTATTTGATATGTACTGGAAAGAAGCTGTTCATACAACTGTATACATTTTAAATAGAGTGCAACTTAGGGTGAAATCTAAACACACTCTGTATGAACTTTGGTATGGAAGAAATGCTTCTATCAAATACTTTAAAAATTTTGGAAGTAAGTGATTTATTAAGAAAGATGATGAGAACCTAGGCAGCTTTCAATCAAAGTCTGACGAGGGTATTTTTTTGGGATACTCAACTCACAGAAAAGCTTATAAATGTCTTAACATAAGGCTTAACAAGATTGTTGAAGTTTTGAACGTTAAATTTGATGAAAGTTTGCATTTAGATGCTGATACATTGTAGGATAATGAGGAAGATATTCTTGAAACTAAATCCAATCCAGAAGAAGCTGAAATAGCAAAGCCTATTGCTGAATCAACAAACCCTAAAAAATGAAAATGCAACTCTTGAGAAGGTTGCATCAAAAGCTCCTTCGAAGACTGTAGCTAAATATCCCAAAGATCAGATTATTGGGGATAAGAATGCAGGAGTTCAAACTAGAAGAAGGGTTGCAGAATCTGATGAAAAGGCACAAATTTCTTTCTATAGACACATTAAAATTACCTAGTCCTGCGATTTCTATTTATACCACTTTCATCCTAGTATAATTACAACAATTAATTATGTCTTCAACCCACATTCGACTATTAATTAAATAATTCATAATTATTTAATTAATTCATGGTCTTTTATTCTTCATGATTATTAAATAAATAAATCTTGTTTATTCATTTAATACGTCATTAATTGTCTTAAGTCTTCCTTCGTTAATTCTTCCTCCTCACTAAATAAATGAATTTCATTTATCTAGTTAATGTCACCAATTATCACAATTAAATAAATACATTGATTTATTTAATTTCTAAATCCATATCTTCTAAATTGAATAATTACGTTTAATTATTTAATTGTCTGAATTAATATTCTTCTCATTTTAAATAAATGAAATTATTTAAAATGTCATCACATTCTTAATTAATTTTCCATTTTGAATAAGGGTAAGTGCACCGAAATGGTCGCACTTTTGTGGCAAAACTAACAAATAATGCGTTAGAATTATAACGCGTTTACGTTATAGTTTTATTTGCAAATTTTCTTTGGTATTTGCCTTGGAATACCAACCCAAAGACCAGAGACGTGTTTTTTCCAAATTCAACAAATTTTCACATAATCGGGTTCGTGCTCACCATCAAGATTGCATCTGGTTCAATATAAAGAAAATCAAACACATGGGTAATGTTAGGTTCTCTATTAGCTTTCCAACGATGTAATTTTTTTCACTTTCTAACAATGTTAAGCCTTTCATCCATAATTTATTTTGTTTGTATATCCGTTTTTCTCCAAAAAGCAGTGTTTGGTATTTTTTTGGCTATAAATTAACCGTTCATCAAAATTTGAAATAAATTACATTTTTAGAAACTAGACTCCATTCTACAATTTTAAAAAAAAATTTAAAAAAAATCTATTAGTTTCAAAAAAATTTAGGGGGAGCACGGCCAAAATTCTGCTTTTTAGTAAGTTCCCACTTAGAAAATTAATTAAAAATCAAATATTCATTAAAAAATTATCAGAAATTATCCAGTCCTTACTACATACTGTTATCCAACTTCTGACTGGAGTGATTTTAAAAATACTACAAAAAAGTCCACCGTGCTTGGGTCACACAAGAGTTGCTATGTTATGTTTTTCTGACAGAAACAACATCAATTTGTGTGTCCCTCTTTTGAACCCCTTAATCTCAACCATTTTCAAAATAAATTAGTAGTTTAGAAAGTAGACTCAGAGCACTACGGTCCTTGTTTCTGTTCCATCTAAATTTTTTGAGTGTAGTTATCCTTAATTTCACGTCCAAGGTTAGTATTTCCTAATTTCAGAAAAAAAGTGGCCACTTAAGCCCCTTTTTTGGGAACCATCTTGGTGCACCTACCCATAAATAATCTGGAAAAGGATTATTTATGATTTTTAAATTGATGAACTTATTTGTTTATCCCATTTATGAATTAAGTCATTATTTAATTCATAAATGGACATTCCACCTTGAACTTATTAATTTGCATTATTCCCACTATGAATCTAATAATGTGAATTATTTCCACTAACCAGTTTATTTATTCCCACTAACTATTTACTAATCCCACTTTCATCTCCACCCAAAATAAATAATTAAGATAATTATTTTTTAATCCCCCACTTATGAATTAATCCATTATGTAATTCATAAGTAGATTCTCCACCTTCCACCTTTGTGATTTTTAAAATCCCACAAGGTGAGTCACCCTCTTTATTAATTTTAAAATCTTCATTTTTAAAATTATTTATCTCACACATTTTCTCCACCATTGATCTAATTCTTCTCAAATAACATCTTGACCCTTCATTTAAGGATCTTGCCCTAACCTAATTAGGGATTTGTCAGATTTAATCTTGGCCCTTCATTTTAGGTCTTTGACAAAACTCAATCTGAACCACTCATTTAGATTTAGGCTTTCTATAAAATGACAAGCTCTCTCATAAGCAAGGGGAGATAATTCATGATAGAGGCATAATGCAGGAATGATTCATGATTCATGATTCTTAGGACATTGGAGCTTAGGAAAGCATTAATGTCATTAGGCATTGATGATTATAGTTCAATTGGCATAGGCATAGGCATTTAGGCATGAAATCCTTCAAAGCTTGTTTAGGACATTGGCATAGGCAAGGATTGCTCACACATTCGATTTGAGGGAAACACAATCAACAAGGTAGAAGGTGTTACAAAGATGAGTCATGGAGGTTTCAACAATTATCAAGGTATATTTGTTCTTTTGCATTTGCTTCCCTTGCACTTCGTAATTTACTTTGGACTTGATTGTCATTTGTTGATTTGATAATTTGAATCATAACATTTAACCCCTTTGCAAAAATCCTCTATTACATTTGGTGAACCCGACTTTGTTTGTTTTGGTATTTTTGTATGATTTTTGTATTTTCTGCTATTTTGTAGGTACAGGACAGAGTGATGCAATCGCATTTTTTTTAAATCATGATGCATCAGTTGTGTCGTGATGCATTCGCAGTCAGAAAATCTGCAATCGCTCTATCGTGACGCAATCGACCTCGAGAAAGCCACATTTGAAATATCGAGACGCATCTGAAGAAATGAAAGCCACAATTGCTCTGCTGTGACACAATCAACATTTGGAAAATTGCATATGAAATACTGTGACGCATCTGATACACAAAGCGATGCAATCGACCTATTTTGATGCATTCGACTGGTAAATTTTTTTTTTCATTTTACATTCAGTTTTTTTTGTGTTTCTTTCTAACCTGGTTATTTCCTACATGCTGCCTAGCATAAGTTTTCTGTTACTAATCAAGATTTGCAGCTTGTTCATAGTTACTTTTCATGGGTTGAAGACAAACACTAAAAATACTAATGGATTGTCTTGTAGGTTTGATTTCCAAAGGCCAAACATCTAAACAAAGTGCTTGCATTTTTAGTAGTGTAACTCACATTTATTTTTTGGTGCACTTAAAATAAACCTCTATTTGACTATCTTTGAATGTGTTTTCAAAACGTTAGGTGAGTATGCTCTTACCTTGTGAAAAATCGGTGATAAAAAAGACAGACCCATTTCTATCTATTTTTAACCCTCATGATTTGGTATATCGGAGTATCCTCTCCCCTTGCACATTCGTGCAGTCCTAGGTGTAAGAGAAACGGTTACCGACTCTAGAACTTGGGCCTGTTCTAGTGGAAAAAGGTACTCACCCCAGGATGACTCAGATTGGTAGCACCTTGACATCGAGGGACTTCCAGTCAGTATATAAAAGTGGGTTCTTGGGGAAAGCCCAAGAATCACGAGTATGGTTTCGACGAGATGGATCCGAAAGGGGACTCTTGCTGAATGGATCATGCCCCACAAATGGAATGCCCAAATTAAAAACCTCTTGTTGTAGTGTCCAACCATTCTATTGGTCGTTGCTTGATATAGTGCAGGGTACAATATCATGCTCAAAGACACTCACTACTAATCCCCTTGAGTAGAGATAGCAATTCATGGGATGTCACTACCCAAAGAATCTGAATTTGGTGAGCTTGAATGATGTTAATGAGCCATGGAGGGGAGCCAATAACACCAAAATTCTAAGCCATCTTCTCTCAAGAAGGAAAGGTGTTTATCACCAATTCAGGGTATATCGGTGGGCTCTATCAAGTATACAAACCCTTGGCCTATTGGCCTTTCTAGGATTGTACTTGTTTTATGTGCACTTGCTTACATCCCAAACACTGTGCTTGTCAAGTGTTATCTGGATTCATCACATTTACAGCTCTAAAAAAAAATCCATATTAGACAGATCCAATTTGCCATCAAAATGACAAATAAACTCATTTTCAAAAAGTGTGTCGCATTTGATCAAACCACATTCAAATTTCCAAGCTGTAACTACTTTGTTAAATCACATTCACCATTTTAAACACCGCATATGCATGCGTTGTGATGTATTTTCCCATCCATGAGCCGCATTCACAAATTGTGACGTAATTGCCACTTCAAACAATGCATTTTCCTGTAACAATTTAAAACCTCACACAAACTCAAATCAGAAGCCTTCATCTTGTCAACCATTTGTCCATAACTGTTTCTATGAAGACTCTATCAAAAACCAAGCTTGAAATTGTTCAAAGTCTTAACCATTAGTTTGCATTCATCACCATAGGTTCCATCCTTCATTTACTTCATTGCATACATCTAACATTAGATCATCCCTAGGTTCACATTTTGCATCCTTAGGATTAGGTAAACCTCAACACAATTTGCAACATCATTGATTTCGAAACTAGGTTCTTTTGGACTAAGCTATCAAACCCCTTTTCAGTCATTGTCCTCTTTTGTGGGATTTTCCAACTCAAAAGTCTAGTTAGGAAAACTCACTAGTCAGTTTGACCTTGTCACCTTGTCATTTCCAACAAAGTCCTCTAGTAACCGAAATCAAAATTAAAGATTGAGCTTAGAAGTGCTTAGGTCCCCTTGTCTTAAATTGCATTTTAAGTCTTCACATTACATAACCTATTCACAAAAATCCAAAAACATTAGTCATCCTAGTCGTCATTTGGAACTTAGACCTTGCATAGCATCATCACTGCATGTAGTTGTCATTCCTTTTCATTTGAGCAATCTCATTAATGGTGGAAACTAGACTTCAAAAACAACAAAGACAAATGGAAAACTTTCAACAAGACCCCACATCCACTGTCAACAATCCAGTGTATGACCCAAACTGAACCTTTGACGATCCATTTGGCAATACAAACAATCAACCTCTAACGACCACACCACCCTCATCAAACAATCCCTTTGAATCCTACTTGCGTAAAGATGCGTACAGTCAAATACTCAAGGAAAATTTAGAGGTAGCAGCACAAGACCCAGAGGCCTCTCAATTTGTTGAAACAATGGTCCTTCATGACAGAGATAGATACTTGGCCATACTCTTAAGTCAAGGAGCCAAATTTCCTAAAGGATTCGACATCAACACATGGAGACCAACATCTCCAGACCCTAATGTCAATAACACATGCAATATATCAGATAGTGGTCAAGCTCCAAACGTTACGAACATCACTTTCTTTGACACTACGACAACAATGTAGACTACCTCCAATATTCCAAAAAACTCCAACATAATAAATCCCACATCCATTGAGGGATCACAATGGTAAATTCCATGGGGGCATCATCAAGTCACAACAATCCCCCCTAGACAACCACACCTACAACCATAGGCACACCTTTGACATATTTGCTCAGTGGTGTGTCACAAAATCCTTTGGGAGGAGGAAAAAGAAGTATCTTTATCCAAGAACAAAAACAAAATGTTAACACGACAACACAGTCACATGTAATCACCTCCCAAGGATCAACTATGAACAATCCCCTTGGACAACCACAACAATTGAGACAAGGTGGCCAAATGACACAACCTATGGCATCATTAGTAAATCACAATGTTCAGGGTCACCATATTCCCCAGGTAATGGCATAAATGGTTGGGGGACACATCCCAACATATGCATCACACATCCATACTCACCAACATACCCCCAATACAAACTTTCAATACCAACAACACATAAATCTAAACACATCATACATGTCACATCAATCCATACCTCCACAATACACCAACATCCACGTGCAACAAATGGGGATCTATGGTGCACCAACTAATCCACCATATGGGACTAACAACATCCTCACAATAGATGAATTATGAGCACAAATGAGAGGTCTAGAGAAAACCATCTAAAACATACAAGTATCGGGCAAGAACTCAAAAGTGTCATACGACCTAAACATCTACCCATTCAACATGAAATTATACATGCCCCCATTTCCTCAAGGATATTTGTCACCCAATTTTACAAATACAAAGGGAAAACAAACCCCATTGAACATGTCCACGAATTTGTAACAAATTGTATGGATGTCGCCTATGAACAAACATACTTGATGAGACTTTTTGTAAAAGTCTCGCGAGTCCTGCCTTTGAATGGTTCTCCTCCCAAAAGGATATCCAAACATGGGATGAGCTTAAAATAAAATTCATAAAAAACTATGCATACAACATCGACATAGACACCTCTATCACTAGCTTATGCAACCTCACACAAGAGGATGCTGGTGAGACATTCATCCTATTCTTTCAAAAATGGAGAAGTTGAGCTAGTCGGTGCCACATTGACATACCCGAAAGGGGAAAGGTCGACATGTTCATTCAAACACTTTTGGGTCCCCTAAAATATGCATTGCAAGTACATTGTTGCACGACATTCACGGACCTAGTCGAAAAGGGGGTCCAGATTGAGAAAGCCCTTATCGCAAAGGGAGAACTAAAATATGGCCCTAAAAACACAAATGCAAATCCAAATCCTACCATTGATAGGAATAAGTACTGGGTAAAGAATAAACACATTACCAATGATGGCATTGTTGATGCCAAGGCAGTACATACTATGGGTCCTGTATTGGCTCTCAAAGGGGCTCAACTACACAACAGGACAACAATGACATCGACACCACCTACCAATGTATCTTCAGACCACCGAGGTAGCCAAAATAATCAAGGACAATACCATCAAGTAAGACAATTCCCTAGGGGTCGCACATACACTCCCTTGGGGGAACCCATTGAAGAAGTCCTCAAGAAATGCATCCAAAATGGGGTCATCACTCTCCAAGAACCCAAATCATATGACCCGGGACAATTCAAACCAGCATGGTGGAATGATAATGCATTTTGCAAGTATCATTGAGCAAAAGGACATACAAACTCAAACTATCAACAACTAAAAAATTTGGTACAAGACCTTATCAAGAATCGTACCATTGAGGTAGGTAGACCACAATTTGTGTCTATTTCAGATCATATCATACACATAAACCCTTTGCAGGACCATGGTTCTAATAAGGCTTCCACGTTAGGATCACAAATAAATAATAATCAAGCTAACCTTGCCCGAGCCAAGTATGACTATTCTAGTGGACCAATTATAAATAATGTATGAACTGACGATGAATAAGTCAACACCATCACGATCAAGAAAGCACCTCAATGTAATGCTACTACTCAAAGTGGCAAAGTAACCATAGCTGGTCCACCTCCTACTAGGCAACCCAAAATTAGCATATTGGGCCCATTTCTAAACATTCAAAACCTACCCTGACCACAAGGTAGGGGCAACCCAACAGCCAGTTCAACCTTATCGACCAGCTAGGCAAGACTCCTGCGCAAATCTCTATACTTGAGCTACTTCGTATCTCTCCTGCACACAAGGATATCCTAGATAAAACCCTGCAAGATTCATCAGTCCCCATGGACATTGATGTCAATTAGTTTGAGACCATGGCAGGATACCTCACTACGCCCCACCATGTCACCTTTTTCGATCAAGACTACTCATCACCAAAAACCAATCACAATGATGCCCTTCACATAGAAGTCTTCATCCACAAGCATAAGGTCAGACAAGTGTTAGTAGATGGTGGAGCAGGACTAAACATTTTCTCCTTAAAATTGGTTAAGGCTCTAGGATTTTTTGATGATTGTGTGGACACTACAAAAAGCATTGTTATAAAAGCAAATGATGATGAAGAGAGTACCTCCAGGGGAATAATTTCACTTCCAATTTGTATTGGGCCCGTCATTGTGGACACCACTTGTCATGTCCTAGATCTAGAACTTCCCTACAATATTCTACTTGGTCGACCTTGGATTCATGCCTTGAAAGTTGTCCCTTCCACGTACCACCAGTGTTTGAAATTTCCCTTTGAAGGCACTGAGATTACCATATATGGATACCCTGATCCATTTCAATATTGTATCAATTTGAGAGGTGTTTCGGAGCACCAAGTGCCTATCAATAGTGAAGCTTTGACATCTTCATCCTCTAAGTTCCTTGACCCATCAACACTTACAAAGTCTCCCACATCCACTGCCACAACATCCACTTCTGCTTCTTTGGCAACCATGATCACCTTTGAGACATCCACCACTTCACCCATTACCCCAAGCATTGACACAATTATTAAGATCCAGGACCAAGGGTGTGGAGAATATAAGATGAACATGGCCTACTACATAACGAGAATGCCCAAGTCTCCCTAGGTCTATGATAAGCCTTGCTTCATGTTATAGCCAAAAGAAATTTTCAGGGTCCCTCCAAAAATAGTATGTATAAAATGGGGGGAAATGAGTCAAGAGGACACTGACAATGTGTTATCTTGGCTTTATAGAGAACTAGTGGATACAACTCCCTTACTAGTCAAAATGTATGGTAAAGGATATGACATGCTAAGGGAAAAAGGCTATGATGGAAGTAATGGCCTCGGAAAGCACAAGACAGGAAGGCAAGAACCTCTAGTACCGAAAGGAAGACCTAAACATCTTGGGATAGGGTTAGGACTAGGAGAATCTGGCGATCATAGTACCAATGCATTTTCTAGCGAGAGAGTAAATGCTTTAGACTGTGTCAAGATAATTGAAGATCCCCTTTCTGAAACTAACTCCCACGAATGGGAAATTGGCTCCCAACGATCCCTAAGTGACTGTTGCCTGGATGACTTATTCCTTGAACCTGGAGAGCCTACATTTGAAGAGAGATTCTGGAAAATGTTCAAAATTGACATGACACTAGACAACACCAAGTTTGGAGCCTCTTCTACTCCTATTGACCATTATCCTGACATACTCGTCTACCCTGCCAAACCTAGTGATCATCATTTGGATCCATCTGAATCGCCAAATGACACTACTGACCCTAACTCCATGCTCTTTGTTCCTTACTTTGCTGATGAGGGTGAATCAAGTGAGGCAGAGTACTAGATAGAATCCGATATAGAGCCCGATGATGACAATTTTATCTTTAACCCCTCTGAATCTGTCAACATGCTTTCCACTTCCTGCCCACCTTTCATGAATACTGAGGATGGTATTTTCGTAGTCTACCCACAACTAATCGATTGGGATCAACAAGGCCCTCCAGTCATGGATGTATTTCAAAATGATGAGGCCATTGCGAAATTCATGGGACTGCGTGAGGGTATACCAGGTGGGGACCACAAGGCTTGATTTTCCATTGACCTAGATTGTGCTGCTTACTTTGGGGAGACTGCTCCGTCCTCGAGTCACAAAGTGAAAAGAAAAAATAAAGCAAAAAATGACACATCTTTAGGTGAAAGCCAAAAGGCACCTTCTGATGACAAAAATGTAAAAATAAGGGATATACCCAAAGGTGACAATCTCTCTGAGGCACCTAAGGATGGAGGACTGAACTTTCTTCCTGTAACTCAAGAAAAATTAGCCATGCTCATAGAAGACACTATGGAAATAAATATATCCACAACAAAAGATCCTAAGATGGTCCTCTTTGTGACATCTTTGACAGAGGAAGAGAAACCTAAGTTCCAAAACTTCTTTTCGGAGCATAAGGTCAACTTTGCATGGTCTTATGCTGATATGCCTGGGTTGGATCCAGAACTTGTCTTGCACCATTTTCCATTATTTCCAGATGCCAAGCCAGTGAAATAGAAGCTACGAAAGATGCATCCATAGATCGCCTTGTTAGTCAAGGTAGAACTTGAGAAATTGTTAGATGTGGGATTCATACGAGCCATTGACTATGTCGAATGCATATCAAATCTTATACCGGTCACAAAGCCCAATGGTCAAATCCGCATCTGCATAGATTTTCATGACCTGAAAAAATCCTATCCAAAGGATGACTTCCCATTTCCAAACATTGACATCATAGTGGACCTTACGGCACAATATGAGATGTTGTCCCTCATGGATGGTTTTTCTGGTTATAACTAGATTTGTATTGCCCCTGAGGATCAACACAAAACAACATTCACATGTCCTTGGGGAACATACTATTCGAATGTCATGTCTTTTGGTCTTAAGAATGCAGGTGCCACATATCAGAGAGCCATGACAACCATATTCCATGACATCATGCATCAAATAATGGAAGATTATGTAGAGGACCTTTTGGAAAAATCTTTGACACGAAAAGACCACTTGAAGGTGTTAGAAAAAAATTTCAAGAGGTTGGAAGAATACAAGGTCCGCTTGAATCCAAAGAAATTAGTCTTTGGCATGACATCAGGAAAAATTTTGGGATACATTGTTTCTCGTAGGGGCATTGAAGTCGATCCTGCTAAGGTAAAAGCCATATTAGACATGCCTCCTCCAAAAGGAATAAGCAAACTCAGGACACTACAAGGAAGGCTACAATCTATCAGATGCTTCATAGCACAATTTGTAAACAATTGTCAACCATTCAATATCTTCTATGCAAAAGTATCCCTTTTGTATAGACAAATAAGTGTCAAGAGGCCTTCCAACAAGTAAAAGACTATCTACTATCACCACCTATTTTAATGCCACCAATTGAAGGTAAACCTTTGATTCTATACATTTCTGCAACAACTTCAGCACTGGGGGCATTACTGGCACAAAATGACCATGAAGAAAAGGAAAGGGCCATATACTATATCAGTAGGATACTAATCGGATATGAGCTAAATTACACTTACATTGAATGTGCTTGCCTAGCAGTTGTCTTCACTGCTCAGAAATTAAGGCACTACATGTTGAATCATCAAACAAATTTGATAGCAAAGATTGATCCCGTGAAATATCTCCTAAGTCGTGCAGCATTGACGGGTCACCTGGCAAAATGGGTAATGATCATAAGTGAGTATGATATTCAGTATGTTGAAAGAAAGGCAATAAAGGGACAACTGATAGTAGATCAACTGGTAGATGCACCTATAGAGGAAACTCATCCACTGGTAGCAGATTTTCCAGATGAGTCAATATTTCATACAGAACCTAAGTCACCTTGGCGGCTATACTTTGATGGATCTCACAAATCACGGCTCGGGGGTAGGAATACTGTTTATCACCCCTCAAGGAGACTCCATCCCTAAGTCCTTCTGCATTGCTTTTCCATGTACAAATAATGTGGCAGAATATGAGGCACTTGTCACAGGACTCAAAATGGCCATCAAATGGAAAATTAGAACACTTCATGTCTATGGAGATTCTCAGCTGGTCATTAACCAAGTCAACAATGACTATGACACTAAGGATGAGAAATTAATGCCTTATAAACGAATGGTTGATAGCTTTCAAACATATTTTCACATTGTGACTTTTGAGCAAATTCTGTGAACACAAAATAAGGTAGCAGATGTAATGGCCACAATTGGCTCTCTCTTGGACATTCCTAATAATGTACCTCAATTTGAATTCTTGGTAGAACAACTTTTGGTTCCTACACACGATATACCAGAATCAGAGATGGTTTACGAGTTTGTTGGTCCCAATTCTCCATGGTATCAAGACATTTATGACTACCTCAAGTCCCAAACCCTCCCTCCCAACCTATCCAATAACCAACAAAAGTCCTTCATCCGCAAAGCTGCCAGATACACCATCCTCAATGACACCCTTTATCGTCGAAGCTTTGATAACTCCCTTCTTCGATGTCTTGACACTAATGAAGCACAAATGACCTTGCGAGAAGTACATGAAGGTATATGTGGATCCCATTCAAGTGATCCTACTTTATCCAAAAAGATAATGAGACTTGGGTACTACTGGCCGACCATTGAGAAAGATGCACTTGAGTTTGCCAAAAGATGTCGCCAATGTTAGATACATAGTGATTTGATCCATGCTCCAGCACAGGAACTTCAACCAATCACCTTTCCTTGGCCTTTCACCCAACGGGGACTCGATCTTGTGGGTAAGATTCATTTGACCTCGTCCAATGGCCACAAATTCATTATCACCGCCACAGAGTATTTTACGAAGTGGATCAAAGCCATCCCTCTGACATACATAACCGGAAAACAAATATTCAAGTTCATCCTTAACGACATCATTTGCCAATATGGTCTCCCACAATCCATTATCACTGACAATGGACATCCTTTTAAAAACCAAGATGTTCAAGAGTTATGTGAACGATTCCATATCCAACATCATTTTTCATCTCCATATTACCCACAAGAAAACGGTCAAGCTGAGGCGTCAAATAAAACCATTGTTAAAATCCTTAAAAAGATTGTCAATGACACTGGTTGTGACTGTCATATCTAACTCAACCTTGCTCTATGGGCTTACTGCACAAGCATTCATACGCCTACATGAGCTACTCCATTTTCCCTGGTCTTTGGGGCTAAAGCTATCTTACCTATTGAAGTTGAAATTCCTTCTTTACGAGTCTCCCTGAAGGGTCTAACAAATGATGAAGAATATAAACAGTCATGCCTACACGAGCTGGAAATGTTAGAAGAAAGGAGGCAAAATTCCTTGAACCATCTACAAGAATATCAAAACCGTCTCTATTGTAGTTACAACAAGAAGGTTATGGTCAGAAGATTTTGACATTGGTGACTTAGTTCTCATGCAGAGCCCTAAAAACTAGGCTGACAGGGAAAAGCCAGACAAGTTTGAACCCAATTGGTTGGGTCCATACATCATCACCACATCATTTGGGTCTTATGCATATTAGTTAGCTACTCTAGAAGGTGAACAATTGACAGAGCCACTCAATAGTCTGCATTTATCCAAGTTCTATACATAGCATTAGAAAGTCTAGCCGAGAACCATTAAAAAAATTTAAAAAAAAAATGCAAAAGAATGACAAAAATAAAGAGAAATAATTCATCCAATAGTGAAAACCTAGTAAATAGGCACTTTGGATAAGTACCATGGTGAAAACCTGGCAAACATGCACCGTGTGTAGTTAGTCATTGCTTTGACATCTACTACCACTCTATCTACCTTAGTCCATAATAAACATCCATTTTTTTCTGACATTCGCCACAATGGGTCACCCTGACATCATGACGTTCCCTTCCATGGCCGAAAATGGTTGACATCAAAGTCTCACGCATCGCCTATCGTCCATACCAGTCATGTCCTCTCTATTAACTTGACTAGGGGAAATATTTTATCATGGTACTATAGTGGGTTTCGCACATGGTCTTGCCAATCGCAAAAAGTCTTGAAGAAAGACCTAAAAACATCACAAAATGTCCTGAAGAAAGACCAAAAACATCACAAAATATCCTAAATAAAGACCAAAAACATCGCAAAATATCCTCAAGAGAAACCAAAAAAATAAAAAATGTCTTGAAGAAAGACCTAAAAATCAAAAAGTCCTGAATAAAGACCAAAAACATCTCAAAATGTCTTGAAGAAAGACCTAAAAATCAAAAAGTCCTGAATAAAGACCAAAAACATCACAAAATGTCTTGAAGAACGACCTAAAAATAAAAAATTTCCTAAAGAAGACCTTGACATCGAAACATGTCAAAAACACAAAAAAATTCCAAATCAACATCAAAATGCTAGAAATGGAGTCAAAGTTAGTCATTTCAGTCAATCCATGTCATTGTCTGAACTACGTCGTCTCTGCACATTTGCTATGTAGGCAAGACTCATATTTGAGTCCCTGAGAAATTAGGTCAGTCCTAATAGGTTTGTCAAAAAAATCATGGCACAATCTTTGGTCATCAAGACAAATTCATTGGTTGTGTCAAACTACAAGGTCTCTGAGTGTATGACGTAGGCAAGGCCATCTGTTGATGAGCCCTTGAGGCCGCACTAGGTTAGTCCATTAGGGTTCATGGCACTACACAGGCACATCATTTTCCAAACAGGAAAAATCTTACAACAAGGTATGGAAATCTGTTATTCAAAATGTGTCAGTCATATTATCATGGCATAATCAACATATAGTCAACACAAGTCAAACTTGACCAAACTTTGATCAAGACTTGGTCAAAGCAAGTCACATTATCATAATTGGTCAAACTGTCAACTCTAGGTTCACTTTCAGATGTGTCCTTCTGAAAGATAACTGCTATCATTCATGCCTTAGGATGTGTCCTTACTAGGCATCGTCACTATCTTTAGATGTGTCCTTCTAAAGAATAAACTCTATCATTCATGCCTTAGGATGTGTCCTTCCTAGGCATCGTCACTATCTTCAGATATATCCTTCTGAAGAAAAATCTCTATCACTTATGCCTTAGGATGAGTCCTTCCTAGGC
This sequence comes from Sequoia sempervirens, assembly GCA_007258455.2. Lineage (NCBI taxonomy): Eukaryota > Viridiplantae > Streptophyta > Pinopsida > Cupressales > Cupressaceae > Sequoia > Sequoia sempervirens. The sequence continues at coordinate 198,872 of VDFB02290986.1, forward strand.
ATCGTCATCTGTCATCTAGCATCTTGAGGAGTCCCTTTGACCTTTAAGGATCAAAATCTTTTCGACATCAACATTATTCAGGATGTGTCCTTGAATCTGGCAATTTTCAACATTTATCGTCTTAGCTCCTCAATGCTTTGACACTCTAGCATCTCATCATCAGCAAACCTGACATCTTGACATCAAAACATTGGATATCCAGATGCACTTGACAAATACTTAACACTTGTCTTTTGGTTTTTATCATGTTACTAGTTTTTCAGCGAGATCCCACTAAATAGGATTTAGAGAAGCAACGATGCATCATGACAATTGACATGCATGACTACTAGTTTCTCAGTGATGTCCTGATTCTTGGATTTATAAAAACAATAACATATCATGGTAGGGGCTCTATTTTTGTATTTCAACAATCACGCCACTAGTTTCTCAAGGATGTCCCAGAAATAGGATTTAGAAAAACAATGATGTTTCATGATTTGTCCTTGTCTTTTTCTGCTTGTGGTTGACTATGACAAAAAGACTGGGACAATCATGCTCTTAGTATGAGTCATGACCATCCTTGTCTGTGACTGCTTGTCTTACGTAATGGTACAACCGTGCACACCTCGATCTATGTCATATCCTGGTGTTTGTTGGCCATTACAATAGTCTGCCCAATGATGATTAAGAGCAATAAATATTCAAGTCTTATAGTAAAGCTTTGAAGGATTTGGTCTAGGAATTAACATGCATTTTTCTTTGGTCTAGTCATCTCCTCTTCATCTTCTTTTCTTCAGTCTGGTCATCTCCTCTCATCCATCTCATGATGATATCTTGTGACATCCAAAAACAATAGTGCATACATGATCATATAAACATTGCATTAGGTCCATACATACATCATCCATAGCATTCAATCATATACATAATCATCAACATTGCATCTTTTACTAAATACATTATGCACATCATTATCATTATCATCTCATATAAATAAGCATTGCATCATCATGGCATCAAAATCATAAATAAGCATCGTAAGACATGCATGGTGCATCATAAATCAACATCATACATCATACATATATCATAATGCATTAAATCAAAGCACATCACATAACACATGTAGGCCACATCAAAACTGCATCATCATATAGTATCATCTCAAAAAGGTACAATGTCACAGGATAAAGTCAGGGAATATCCCAAAAATGGAGCTCGCAGCCTCAATAATATACATAATGTGTCATAAAAAAATAAGCATGCCCCTAGGGTAGACTCTCCTCATCCCCTCATGGTGAAGAATGTGGTGGAAACAACTCTGAGACTAGCATTGAAACAATGGGTGGACCTATGGCAACCTCTGCTTGTGCCACTAAGGGAATTGCAAATGATGGTGTCAGCTCTACGGTAATGGACACCTGTGCTATCACTGTTGCCTGACTCTAAGAAGTGGATGGATCAACAACTGGTGGTTGTACCTATACTAATCTCTGTACTGAACCAGTTGACCCAGGACTATGGCTCGAAGGGTGAATCAGGGTGTGCCAGCGTGAGTGATGTGAGCTATGCCTTGATGTGTGCCCTATCGAGGAAGATCCTCTAACACTAGTATGACTCTTGCTGCCACTTGCACTACTTGATCTATGGCCACTACCTATCCTCGACTGTGACCGAGACAAAGTAGGATCCTATCACTCCGATGGCACTACTTGCTTGTACAACATCCTGTACTGCCCCAGTCTCGTGCTCACCCTGGCCAACTCCTAGGCCATATCCCCTATGGGTCCTGTAGATAAGGCTGCGAACTATGTACACCACTGGGATGAATCCTACTGGCGGATCACTGCCTAATCTCGCTCTACCCGAGCCAACTCTAGCTCTCCCTACAGTGCCCTGGCCTGTGCCATGCTGGAATCCAGTTTCTACTATAGGTCTGCCACCCTCTGATTTGTAGTAGCATCCTAGGGTAATAGGATAGCATCTAGTGCTACCCTCACCACACATGAGCACACCATTCGGGCCTATCTCTCCCCATCCTGCCATCATCTCCAACCATCTCCACCATCATCCCCACCCCTGCCTCTGCCTCCGCCATCACCTCTGCCCCTGCCTCCATCTCTCCCCTACCTCTGCCACCATCCCTGCCACCTTGCCTGATGCTCAGCACTTGAGGAATCATTGATTATCTATCTACTGGTGCTGGACCATCCAGATCTGTCAAAGGCATTGGCCTATGTGTCTACCACCATAAATCATAATCCAGTGTCAACCCGAGATTGACTGGTCCTCCCCTCCATCCCCATGCCTAGGCTACTAGCCAGTCAATCTACTGCTCTACAAATGCCACTGGGATGGCTGATCCCCAAGCATACTCTTGAGATGATATGGCATACTCGGCTGTCCCTGCAGGTACACCCTACTGCTCTTCGAACTACCTCAAAACATGCTGTGGTAAATACATCTCAATAATCAACGAAGTCTGCACTGTCTTCCCAATCAAATATCTGAACTGCCTGTATAGACTCAAGTGGTCTACCTCATCATCCCACTATCCACAATCTCGGTATGACCTCCAGATAAAGGATATCATCGTGTTGACACGATGCTGCCACCAACCTATCTCACCCATCTAGGTCTATTGTAACACATCGACGTAGTAATAAGCGTAGGGCATACCGTTGGCCAACTATGGTCTGTTAATGGGAGGGTGAAATATGGAAATGTGCTCCCAAGCCCAGATCATCATTAAAGTAGTCCCATAGGATATACTCTCTGCCCTCCTATAGGTAACATCGTGCAATTGGTGGTAAAGTATCCCTAGCAAACAAGTACCCCAAGCATAAATGATCATGTCTTGCCTCATCCCCACCAGGACATCTCCCTAGCTAATAGGGAATCTGTGTCCCCGCTAGTCAGGAACCAAAATACCTGCAATCAAGGTCGAAAGGAATGCATCAAAGTGACCATAGTGCTCTGCCATGAACTCCAATCTGATCTCATAGCCCTGGATGCCCAGTCCTGCACCCTGATCTCAGTAGTAAGCACGAAAGGTCTGCTCGCCATGCTGAGGGTCGTAGACGATCCGCTCCCCATGAATTGACACTCGTAGAATATGATAGACATCCTCAAAAATAATGGTGGCCCCACCTATCAGCGGGTGGAAGGAGCAGGTCTTTGAATACCACCACTCACGTAGCCCCGTCAGCAGTCCCCTGTTCGCCTGAATGGTGGGCATGAAAGCAATAGAATAATTCTAATCGCATCAATCATCGCCGCTCTCACGGGCTCAACTGGTTAGCAAACTGAAATGTCATCGGTCTGCTCTCATGGGTATAAATCAGGGCAAGCTGCCTATGCAAAACGCCAAGCAAGTCATCAAAACACTTTGAGCAAATTGGTTAATATTATCAAAATGCATCTAAGGTTACACAAACATCAAAATAAGCTCTAATCAAGGTTAAAGACAAATGTGACTCAATAAAGCAATTGCGTCTCAAAAATTCAAATGCATCATTTCATACATCAAATGCAATCCAACATTGAATATGCATTGTTTGATTCCTCAAATGTGTCACATTATCACGCTTGCATCACGAAATTTGACAATTGCGTCACAACAAGGTGAATGCATTGCACCATAACAATTGTGTCGGTCAAAACAATGAATGCATTGCAACTTCGCGATTGCGGCAATCTAGCAGTCAAACACGGCTTGATAAGTCAAATGTGTCGCACTATTTGTCAAATGCAGTGGAAACTACCAGTTTACTCTAATTTTTTTTCACACTTACATCGCGATGCATCAAACGCATCGAATGTGAAGGCAAATGCATTGAATGCGAATGCATATGCATCATGGTGCATTCGTTGTTCCCCTATAAACCTAATTATGAGATGCAACACGAGAAAATTACAAAGAGGGATAGGGGTAGGTACCGCTGGCTCCGAGCCCTCTAGCCGTTTGAAGGTCCGGACGATCTCACCACGGTGCTCTTTCACTAGAATCACCATTTTTGCTGCGCTCCTTTTCGCTTTGGGCTCTTGAAATATGCAAAGTAAATAGTAGAAATGAAATGACTTTTACCCCTTTGTCGACCTATTTATAAAGTCAAAATAGCATTTGTCAATAAGGTTATTACTGGAGGGTCATTTGATCAAGTTTGGCCACCTTGTTGGATACCTTAAACATGTCGGAATTAAAAACCACCTGCGCCATTATTTTTCTGGTCACCAAATTGACTTATCAGGACCCTTTTCAAAATTTTCTATCGTTGGCTCAAAATTGAAAAAAAATCCCGAGGGCGTAGTGATACTCCATATCATTACCGGGGCATGATTTTAACTTATTTTCTTTGTCACAATGTGATATGCTACATTATGACAAAGAGGGGCAAAATGTAGACACATAAAAATGACCTAGGCCTGTGAGTTCTATTTATACCACTTTTGTCCTAGCATAATTATGACAGTTAATTATGTCTTGAACCCACATTCGACTATTAATTAAATAATTCATAATTATTTAATTAACTCATGGCCTTTTATTCTTCATGATTATTAAATAAATAAATCTTGTTTATTCATTTAATACGTCGTTAATTTTTTTAAGTCTTCCTTCGTTAATTCTTCCTCCTCACTAAATAAATGAATTTCATTTATCTAGTTAATGTCACCAATTATCACAATTAAATAAATACATTGATTTATTTAATATCTAAATCCATATCTTCTAAATTGAATAATTATGTTTAATTATTTAATTGTCTGAATTAATATTCTTCTCATTTTAAATAAGTGAAATTATTTAAAATGTCATCACATTCTTCATTAATTGTCCATTTTGAATAAATAATCTAGAAAAGGATTATTTATGATTTTTAAATTCACATGTTGGATGAACTTATTTGTTTATCGCATTTATGAATTAAGTCATTATTTAATTCATAAATGGACATCCCACCTTGAATTTATTAATTTGCATTATTCCCACTATGAATCTAATAATGTGAATTATTTCCACTAACCAGTTTATTTATTCCCACTAACTATTTACTAATCACACTTTCATCTCCACCCAAAATAAATAATTAAGATAATTATTTATTAATCCCCCACTTATGAATTAACCCATTATGTAATTCATAAGTGGATTCTCCACCTTCCACATTTGTGATTTTTAAAATCCCACAAGGTGAGTCACCCTCTATATTAATTTTAAAATCTTCTTTTTTAAAATTAATTATCTCACACATTTTCTCCACCGTTGATCTACTTCTTCTCAAATAACATCTTGACCCTTCATTTAAGGATCTTTTCCTAACCCTAATTAGGGATTTGTCAGATTTAATCTTGGCCCTTCATTTTAGGTCTTTGACAAAACTTAATCTAAACCACTCATTCAAATTTAGGCTTTCTATAAAATGACAAGCTCTCTCATAAGCAAGGGGAGATAATCCATGATAGAGGCATAATGCAGGAATGATTCACGATTCATGATTCTTAGGACATTGGAGCTTAGGAAAGCATTAATGTCATTAGGCATTGATGATTATAGTTCAATTGGCATAGGCATAGGAATTTAGACATGAAATCCTTCAAAGCTTGTTTAGGACATTGGCATAGGCAAGGATTGCTCACATATTCGATTTGAGGGCAACACAATCAACAAGTTAGAAGGTGTTACGAAGATGAGTCATGGAGGTTTCAACAATTATCAAGGTATATTTGTTCTTTTGCATTTGCTTCCATTGCACTTCGTAATTTACTTTGGATTTGATTGTCATTTGTTGATTTGATAATTTGAATCATAACATTTAACCCCTTTGGAAAAATCCTCTATTACACTTTCTATTTAGTTACGCAGTTTGAACCTAAAATTTTTAATGAAGCTCTCACAGATTTATGTTGGGTTAATGCTATGCAAGAAGAAATGGATCAAATTGAGAAAAATCAGACTTGGGAGTTAGTCCCAAGACCAGATGACAAGAATGTCATTGGAAGTAAATGGATTTACAGAAATAAACTTGATGAAAATGGCAATGTTATTTGCAATAAAGCAAGATTTTTTTGCAAAGGCTATGCTTAGCAAGAAGGTATTGACTTTGGTGAAACCTTTGCACCTGTTGCTAGATTAGAGTCCATCAGAATATTCTTAGCTTATTTTGTTTACAAAAACTTTACTGTTTATCAAATGGATGTCAAATCTGCTTTTCTAAATGACTTTTTAGATGAAGAGGTATATGTTGAACAACCTAAAGGATTTATATGCAAATATAAGCCTAATCATGTTTACAGGATGAAAAAGGCTCTCTATGGCTTAAAACAAGCTCCTAGAGCTTGGTACTCAAGGCTGGACAGTCATTTAATTTCTAATGGCTTTGTTAGAGGAGGTGTAGATAGTAATCTATATGTTAAAACTAAAGGTTCTGATATTTTGGTTGTTGAAATTTACGTTGATGACACTATCTTTGGCTGCAATAATGTTATTTTAAGTAAGAAGTTCTCACAACTAATGGAATCCAAGTTTGAAATGTCTATGTTAGGTGAATTAAACTTCTTTTTGGGTCTTCAAATCTCTCAATATGAGAATGGAATATTTCTTTCTCAAACTAAATATGCTCGAGAGATGCTTAATAAATTTAAAATGGGTGAATGTCATCCAGTTAGCACTCCAATGGCTATAGGATGCAAACTTACTAAAATAGATGATTCTCTAGATTCAAATCAAATAAAATATAGATAAATGATTGGCAGTCTTTTATATTTAACTACCTCTAGACCTCACCTTATGCATGCAGTTTGGACAGTTGCATGTTTTCAAGCATCACCTAAAGAATCTCATGTTACTGCTATTAAAAGGATCTTTAAATACATTCAAGGCACTCTTGACTATGGTCTTTGGTATCCTAGGAGCAATGATTTCTCTTTGATTGCATATACTAATGCTGACCGGGCTGGTTGTTTGGATGATAGGAAAAGCACTAGTGGTGTTGCTTTCTATCTTGGTGATCGTTTAGTGTCATGGCACATCAAGAAACAAGAATCAATTTCTCTTTCCACTGCTGAAGCTGAATACATTGCTGCCACTTCATGCTGTACACAAGTACTGTGGATGAGTCAGACTCTTTATGATATGGGTATTGTTGTTTCTAAACCTATTACCATTCTCTATGATAACACTAGTGCGATAAATATTTTGAAAAATCTTGTCATGCACTCTCGCACTAAACATATTGCTATCAAGTTTCACTTTCTTCATGAAAAGGTTTTGGCTAATGAAGTCTTCTTACAGTTTGTTGTTTCACAAGATCAGGTGGCTGATATTCTTACTAAGCCCTTAGCTAAACAATTGTTTGAGAGGCTAAGGCTTTGATTGGGAGTTATCTCTCAATCATCACTTCACTAATTTACCATGCTTTGTGACAGGGGGAGCAAGTTCTTTGACTTATATACTTATAGCTCTCCTCCATTCTAGATTGTTACATTGTTACTCTTTATTTACAGCTGGTACTCTTTATTATTTGTGGTTGGCTTCTCAGTTGTGTTTCATGGAATTGCACAATCCTCTCTTTGTTTCTTTGTCGTTGAGGCAAAAAGGGGGACAGTCTTTTGTGTTTTGCCATCAAGGACAAAGGGGGAGTTTGTTGATACTCAATTATGATTTTCCTTGATGACAAACTTCTCTATAGTTTCAGATGATTCTCTCAACTTGGTTATATTCATTTGGTCTCTAATTTGCAGTGGAAAGTTTTCATTTAGGCTTTCTATGATCTGTTTACTCTCTTGGCATACTTGGCTTCTATTTCAGTTTCAGTGCTCATTTTGTGTTTTTATCTCTTGACGGTTCTAATCAGCTTGTGTTCTTTGACAACAACAGGTTATTTTAATAGTTTTAGGATTATTGTTAGGTATATGTTTTCATTTACAAGCCTTCACAGTTTTCACTGGATCAAAAATTCTTTCACTTAATCTTGCTTCAGGTCAGACTATGTGTTTGTTACACCAGTATGGTTTCTTGTGGCATTGATCATGGCTATTCTTTTGATTAACATCGTGGGCATATTTTGATCAGTAACTATACTTTTGGAAAGATACTTTATTTAAAAGGATAATCCTTTCCAAGGTTAATTTTATTATTATAATTTTTTGAAAAGAAGATATTATTTATCATATGGTTGTGGCTTGATACATTGCCTTGGTATAGTCAGCCTTACATATGTTTCACTTCACTCAAGTCATCTTTTGGATTGGTCGACATGTTCATTGTTAAACTCCCTTGGGTTGACAACACTCTTTACTCAATGGATATCTTTGGTTCTAGGTTGTTTTTGAACAACATTGACTTTTTAAACAAAGAATGTGCATCTTATACTTATTTAGTTTGGTCGGGCTTCTTGGACAGCGACCACATCTTAATGACTTTGATTTAGATAGAGTCTTGCATAGACTTCAAAATCCATTTCATTATTGATAAGTAATTTGAAGTTCTGAAAGGAAAGTGTTTAGGGAAAAATTCGTTTTTGTCTCTTCTAACTTTGAAATGATGATGAAACCCTATTTATGGCCCCGCCTTGGATAGATTCTTCTGTGGATAGTTGTTAGAAGTCATTTTTATTCATGATAATTGCTTCAACGTGATTACCAGATGCATTTGGAGGAACCTTTGCATATGTTTTATTGATTGGAAGTCAGCTCAGGTAGAATAAATCGTAGACAGCCTTGACTGGTATTTGATTCCTTGTTCATTATTTCTGCTCGTCCAGGTAACACTCATTTTTATGATTCTTGTCTCATTTCCCTCATCAGGTGGCTGAAGATACCTTTGCATAAAATGGTTTTGAGTGGGTATTTTTGGAATGAATTGCTTCATTTAGCTATTTTTTCAAATGATTCTTGGACAACATGGTAATTATCTCTTAGATGTTTCTGTAATTGTTATTAAATGATTAAAAAGACTTCTGAAATAAGGGTTTGTTTATTTCAAAACATGGGTATTATGATTCCATCAGTTATATTGCAGATTTAGCATTTTTTGTTCATGGGTTATCATGGTCTTCAAAGTTTCAGCAGTTACTTTCTAGAATTTATTATTTTCTGGTCAAGGGTTTTATGAAAATGAAGTTTATTTGTTTGGATATAAGGGAATCATGTTGAAAGAATGATTACATTCCTCAAAATGTTTTATGGCACTTAAATGTATTTTCAGATTATGGGTATTCAGATTTTTGAAGATTAATAATAGGGGTTTTCTGAAATTAACAAATAAGCTTGTGGGTTATCCATATTTTTGTTTCAAAATGATATTATTTGTAGTATTCATGGTTTTGACAAAATAGATGCAAAAATGATAAAGTTTCCTGATCTACACTTGTCAAAGCTTTATTGTTTCAGTCATAATCTTGACTGCCTTATTATTCAGGCGTTTCTCTTCAGTCAATCATTTTCTTGCATTCTTTACTCTTGATTTTTTGACACTAAATCAATTAAGAGGAAGTTACATTGCAGCTCTCCTTGACCATGAAGATTCTTGAAGACTTTGATACTAGAAACATTGTATAAAATGATACAGAAAAACTCTTTTATGTTCTGGCACTATTATTGTAATTCTGAGATGACCTTGGTTGTATGAAATGTATTGTAAACTCTGCATAAGAATAAGAATACAAAAGGATGAGATGTAAATAATTTCTTTTCTATGAAGTATTTTAAGGACTCAAGCCTTGAATCCTTAAGGTATTCTGTAGACGAGAAAGCAGACATGTTTTGTGCTTTACTAAAAATAGAGTAATCCTCCGAGCTATCATTATTGTTTGAAAAACATAAGTTGAAGGGTTTGTACTCCCTGAGATAGTTTTCTCAAAAATGAGGGGTTGGTGCTCCTTGAGTGGATGCTCTAAAACTTTCCTACAAGGCATTGTGAACAATGGTTTTTTGATTAAGCCTACAAGGCAGTTGGAGTGGTTTTTCTTCCCTGATTTAGGGTTTTCCACACGGAAAAAATCTCTTGTGTATCTTTGTTTCTATGTGATGGCTCTTCTATTTCATGCTACTATTTTGTTTATTTAAATTTTCAATTGTGCATGCAAAAGATTACATTCAATACATGAATGACTTAATCTTTATATTGAGATCAAAGTATAAATATGTTTAAACTTTCATTTTGAGCAACGAATATCATTTTGGATTCACACTGATTCACCCCCCCTCTCAGTGTCTCTTTTAACTCCAACAACAAGAAGCTGATCTATCATAAATTCATATTTTTGAACATTGTTGGGGATGTCCAGTAGGGACCCAATTGTTGCCATGGCATCTGCTACTCTATTATTGGCTCTAGGAATCTACTCAAATGTGATTTCGATGAAGGATTCCTTTAGAGTCTCCACCAATTTCTTGTATGGAGTGAGCTTGTCATCCTTGGTCTGATATTCATCATTGAGTTGATTTATGATCAATTGGGAGTCTCTGTACATTTTGAGAGCCATGATGTTCCACTACACTACTATTCTGAGACCTATGGTTAAGGCCTCGCATGCTGCAATGTAATTAGTGCAGGGAAATGCTAGTTATTATGAACTTGGTATGCAATCCCCTTGTGGGGTGATGAAGAAGACACCAGCTCCTAATCCATGTTGTGTGTATGAACCATCAAAGTATAGTTTCCAATGGTTAGCTATATTGAGATTAAAAATGGATTCATCAAGAAATTTTGGGATGAGAGGGTTCTCTGAATAGATTGGTGCCTCTACCTGTTGATCTGCAATAACCTGATCCTTGAATGCTTTCTGCTCAACATACTCAATATCATACTCTTAAAATATCATCACCCATTTTTCCATTCTTCCTGTGAGAATTGCCTTTGATAGTAGATATTTGAGAGGGTCAATTTTGGTGATGAGCTTTATCTTGTGTCCCAACATGTAATGTCTGAATTTTTGTTATGCAAACACTACTGTGAGGCATGATTTCTCGATGACTGAATAGTTTAGCTCATGCCCAACCATTGTTCTGCTGATATAGTAGATAGCCCTTTCTCTTCCATTTTCGTCATGCAGAGCTAGGAGAGCTCCAAGGGCTACTACTATTACTGATGCGTATAAGATCAATGGTTTCTTTGGGATAGGTGGCATTAAGACTGTGGTGTTAGTAGATATTCTTTGATTTTGTTGAATGCCTCTTCATACTTGCTATCCCATTTGTACACTACTCCCTTGTAGAGTAGGTGAGAGTATGGGTTTTGTTTATCCACCAATTGTGCTATAAATCTTTGAATGGATTGAAGTTTTCCTTGGAGGCCTCTCAATTGTTTTAATGTCTTTGGTGCTTCCATTTTGAGGATTGCTTTCACTTTTGTTGGATCCACCTCGATACCCCTCATTAATACTATATATCCTAGCAATTTCCCTGATTGTACGTTGAAGATGCACTTCTTGGGATTTAATCTAACTTTGTACTGCTCCAGTCTATCAAAAATAGCACTTAGGGTTGCTATGTGATCTTTTCTTTTTCTAGATTTAGCTAGGATGTCATCGACATAGTCTTTGACCATCTTATGAATCATGTCATGGCCCTTTGATATGTTCCTCTTGTATTCTTTAGGCCAAATGACATCATGTTCCAGTAGTAATTCCCCCATGGACAAGTGAAGGTTGCCTTGTGTTGATCCTCTTTTGCTATCATGATTTGATTGTATCTTGATAATCCATCCACTAGTGATAACATCTCATGTCCTACTATCATATCTACTATCATGTTGATATTTGGAAGTGGGAAGTCATCTTTTGGACATGCTTTGTTCAAATCTCTGAAGTCTGTACAAATTCTAATGGCTTCGTCAGACTTTGGAATAGGTACCAAGTTTTATACCCATTCTAGATAATCTATTGGCCATATGAATCCTACGTATAGAATCTTTTTTAGCTCCATTTTGACCAATAAGGTGATTTGAGGGTGCATTTTTTGAAGCTTTTGTCTAATAGGCTTTGCTTCTAGATACACTGCTAAGTGGTGAACCATGGTCTTTGGATCAAGTCCTTCCATGTCAGCATAACTCCATGCACAGTTTAATTGTCTTTCCCTTAGGAATGTTGCTAGGAGCTCTTGCTCTTCTGATAGTAGTGATTCTGCATAGAATGTGATATGTGGGGTTGCCTTTGTTGCTATGTTGACTGGATTGCATTTTTTGGCCAAGACTGCTGACTTTTCCTTATGAATAGCTCTTATAGGAAGATTGAATCCCCCATCCTTAAGTGCCTCAAAGAGGTTTTCACCATTGGATACATCCTTTCTTTTTACTTTTTTCTTGTCAGAGAGTGCCACAGTGTGGTTTTCACACAAGCACTTGGATATTAATCTTAATCTCTCACTTTTGCGACTGAAGGATTTAGTTGTTTCCCCATAATAGGCATGTGTGTCCAACTCCATTATAAACCCTACTTTGTGATCCCCATCTGGAATGTTGTCCCGCAATCCCATGAATTCTAAGAGTGCCTCATCATTTTTGAATGTATCGAGAATTAGTGGTCCTCATTGGTCGTAGTCGATGAGTTGGGGATATACTAAACGTAACTCATGATTTTGATGGTCTATTTCAAAGGAGAGGGTGCTAATCATGCAAAGAGTGGTATCCTCAAAAATCCTAGGTAAATTGGATGTGGGGTCCTAGTCATCACTACTACTACAAATGTCAGTGATAAAGCTATCTATGACTCTACGTGTGGATATTGGTAAGTGTACTTCTGCTGCAGTTGCCTGATGAGGAATATTAACCATTCTAATTGGAGGAATTCAGTCACATATGGTTATACTCAGAGGGGTACATCCAAGGCCAAGATTTTTTATTGGTCGCGTCTCTAGAAACATAGGTGTTATAAGCCCATTGTCGTTTTGTCCCAGTCTTTGATTTCTATTGTAGCCCATTGCGACCATCATTTGTAGGCCCTTGCTTCTCTCATCCATTAGTAAATTAAGTGTTGGTATTTCATCTTGATATAGCATTTGAGATGTATCTACCTCGATAACTTCTAAAAAAGATCCCCCCAACTTGTGAATTCAGGATAGTCTTCAGGAGACGTTTCAGATGTGGAAGCTTAATTTTCTTGTGGATGACCCCATGCTCTAGGAGATTGTGGTAACTCCCCTACCACAAAATATTTTTTAGGGAGCTTGTAGCTTCCATAACCAGCATCCTAGATGATGAGCCTAATGTCAGAAATGGTGGGAATGGGGGGAGTGGTAGGTGTCTTTGTCACAAAACTGGATATGAGGGTGGTGGGATCGATGTATTGTGTGGATGGACCCTCATCATTTTTAGTACCTATGGGATTTTTTAATACTTTGCTTCAATATTTTTTCAATATGAGAAAGGTTCGAGATCTCCATGGATGGTAACTTCTTGTCTGTTATGTGTAAATTTCACACATTGGTGGAAATTTGACACTACTGCTTTCATTGCATGAATCCATGGGCATCCTAGGAGAATATTATATGGAAAGTCAAGGTCCAAAACCTGAAAAGTGGTTTCCATGAGAATCATTCCTAATTGAAGAGAGAGTTTGATCGTGCCTTGAGACACTCTTTCTTGATCATCATAGAGTTTGATCGTGCCTTGAGACACTCTTTCTTGATCATTGTATGCTCTTATCATGATACCCTTCCCTTTGTCGATAGAATCTTCTGATATTTTCAACTGGTTGATGAGGTTGAGAGAACAAATATTCAAACCCGCACCTCCATCCACCAAGACCATTTTATTTTTCTCTTATGTACTATGGCTTCCAAGTGAAGTACACAGTTGTGAGATGGCTGAGTGAGGAAATCTTGGTCAAAGTATGTAAGAAAATTAGGTGTAATGATATTTCTGACCATAGCTTGGAATTGTTCTGCATCAAGATCTGCGGGGATAGTGGATGAGGCCAACGCTTCTTCAATAATTTTTCTATGGCCAGATGAGATTTTTAGCAACTCATGATGGATATTTTCACTAGCAATCTCTTGAGTTGATCTAGAATATTGTAGCCATTATGGACAGGTCTGGATGTGGGGACTTTGTTTGGCTGGGATGAGCCTGCGATGGTTACTTTTCCACCTCTTGTGGTGACTCTACAATCTTTGGCATAGGTGCCCTTGATAGTAATGACCATGCAGTTTTCATCTAGGGAGGTGATGAATGTTTCATACAAATGGTTTACATTTGAGTGGGTTCCTTTCCCTTCATCATTTTTATTTTCTTTGTTACATTGATTCAACATCGGATTCGTATATAACTTAAGATCCTAATTTCCTGTAGGTTGCTCCACATTTAAATTTTTTTATCGATGAGATCTTGAACGATGTTTTTCAATCTCATGTAGTTGTTTGTGTTATTTCCTTTGATTTTATAGAATTCACAAAGTTGATTCTCATTATACCAAGGAGGTTTCACATCTGTTTCTTGGTAATTTTCAAAGGTAGGAGCCTGAATGAGTTTTTTGTCTATCAGCTTTTTCATTATGTCCTCAAGTGGTTCCCCCAAAATGGTGTATTTTCACTTGGGATAACTCTTGCGTTGAGGTGGTCCTCTTTTCTCATTGAGATTATTGATTGTCGGGTTGTTGTGTGGTTGGTGTGTTATGTGATGATTTCTATGGTGTTGGTTTTGGATTTGTGATGTGGGTGTATTTTGGTGAGGACCACTAATGACCACCTTGGCATCGACGACACCATCATTATTAATGTTTTTTTTCCTTTCCCACGTGTGAGGTTTATTGTTTTAATTGGATGGTGGGCAGTTGTTTTGTTTTCCGGGGTATGATGTTGATTCTGCGGGTTCAGTCATAAGGGATCTTTCGATGCTAAGTGCCTTGAGGATCAATTGATCATATGTGGTGATGCCCAAAACCTTGAGATGAAATGCCAAGTGGCCTTCAAGGTTGGCTATGATGGTGCAAAATTGTTGTTCTTCTAGCATGTTCCACTTGCTCCGATTGGCTTTGGATCATGATCGTTGTAGGAATGAAGTGAAAGATTCACCCTTTTCTTGTTTCAGAGCTGAGAGTTCTTCTAGACTAACATCCATTGCAATGTTTCATGCGTAGTTATTAATGAATGTGTCTATAATTTCTTGGAATTTTCTAATGCCTGAAGGTAGACGAGAGAATCATTCTATAGCATGGCCTACCAAGCTCCTAGGAAATATCTGCATTAGATAAGTATCATCGTATGCGACTTCCATGCAATGAACCTGGAATTCCCTGATGTGATCTTCAGGGTTTCCTATCCCATGGTATTTTTCAAATTTAGGGATCTTGAATCCCTTGGGTAATGGTTTCATCACTAGGCTCCTATAAAATGGATACGAACACAAGTTGCTTGGTGTCTTCGTTGTTTTCCCTGATTGAAGATTGAGCACTTGTTACGAGATGAACCTAATTTGTGTCATCACATCATTTTACAAATCAGAGGGAAGGGTGAAAGTGTTTTGGGGTGTTTCAATCATGGGTTGGATGGGTGGGTTGGTCAGTGTGTTATTTGATGTTATTTGTATGTTTTGCCGAGTGAGGTAGCCTTCTACCTAATTTTGTATGAAAAACGCTTGGTGTTGATCTTGTTGTTGTTGCGCTAAGATTTATGCTTGTTGTTGCAGTTTTTGTTGTTCCAACAACGCTTGTCATTGTGCTTGTTGTTGTTCCAACAATGCTTGTTGTTGAGCTTCCAATTCTGTTGCTTCTTACTACTCTTGATATTGCTTTATTGCTTGTTGATATGCTTGCAATTGCGCTGCTTGTGCAAGAAGTTGTGCTTGATATTGGGCATTTGCTTGAACTTGAGCTTGCGCTTGTGCTGCTTGTTGTTGGAAAAGAATTTGTGCTTGAGCGGCCTTTTGTGCTTGCAATTCTTGTGCAACTTGTTGTTGTTGTTGCAATAAAGCTTGTGTTTGTGTGGCTTGTTGTGCTTGTAATGCGGATTGGGCTGGTTGGGTGGCTTGCGTAGCTTGAGCAGCTTGTTGAGTAGCTAGGTGTATGAATTTTTATTTTTGCACTTGTTGGAATCTCCTTTGAAAAGTAGCTTGCAATGTCGTTTTGTATTGGTTTGATGTGGTGAAAGTTGGTGGTGGTGGGGGTGGTGGTGGATTCAGAATGGAATTTGTGGTAGTGGTGAGTGGTGATGTTGTGTTGATGATTTGAGTGGTGGATGGTGTTGTTGATGTGGTGGTTTGAGTAATAAGCAGTGTTGTTGATGTGATTGGCCCTTGAGAGACCATGCTTTGCGATGTTATGGGGGTTTTTTATGATGTTGCAATTGCTTGTGTGTTTTTCGTCTATTATTGTGATGTTGAAGACAACTTTTGAGTGTTTGACATAATGCTTTGGTTGATATTTGGGATTTTGTTTTGATCGATACTTGGTAAAGGAGGAAGCCCTAATCCAAGGAGTGGTGTGGATGATGATGGAAATGGTGGAAGTGGTGGAAATGTAAGGGGTGTGAGTTGTTGTGAAAATTTTGTGGTGTCAAAGAGGCCCCCTAGTCTGAAAATGTCTCCTTCCTCTTTCCAATTTGTGAGAGAAGTTTGAGGTGTTGTGTGGAAGAATGATGATGATGGATCATAATGGAAGGTGAGAGGAAAATTCTTATGTAATGGGTTTTCGTGTATGTTATGTTCCAAGGTTGTGTTTGCATCCAAGTTTTGATTATTAACAAGAGGGTGTGTTTGAATAACATTCAGAAATGCATTTAACTTATTAACATTGGGTTGTGTTGGAGAAAATGATGTCGTAATTTGTGGAATGTTTTGAGTGATATTGTGGGATGGGGGTGTGGATGAAATGGGAATGGTGGATGATATTGGAGGAAATGATGTCTCCACTATGGTACTCATTTTGAAATAAGGTAACTTGGCCCCTTGTTTTGCTAGCTCAAGCATGTATAACGAAGGGTTAAGTCTCATCATGATGTTTATGATTTTATGGTTCTCCGGATTTTGGAGCATTTCTATTATTTCTTCGTGGGACATTCCAAAGTTAAGATTCTCTCCTTGGATTTCCTCTTGCAGATTTTGTGATGATGTCAGAAGGTTAATTGTGAGATGGTTTCATTTGTAGGTTTGTGTGTAAACTAATCCTCCTAATGAAGTACCTAAAAATCTGCAAATGAAACCATCTCAAACACTCATTAGGAGGGTTAGTTTGCACATGCAAATCTACAAATACCTCTATGGAATAACATACCAATGTTTTAATAAATTCTACAATAACAAGGATCCAAAGACATTCAAAAACATGACATATACCTATTCCATATTGGATTGGTGTCAAATGTGCCAATGACCCTTTCCCAATCCTTGCTCAAAAACTGAAATGATGCAATGCCACTATGATGAAGAGAAAAATTAGTTCTCAAACTAAGAGAGTAACTTTGCATGAAGATGTAGATGCATTTGATGAAGAATCAACCCTCTATTTAAAGATTTTCAAATTGGAAGAATGCTCATAAGATAGCGATGTGGGATTAAGTTTGGACAAATGAGATGAGGCCACTTGTCAACCTGTGATAGGTTGAGGTATGAGCAAGTTTTGGCCAATGTGCCCAAGAGAGGGAGATTTTAAATTCAAATTTGTGTAATAAATGTTTAGAGGGGGACATGAAAATGAGAAGTTAATGCAATGTTGGAAGGGACAAGTCAACTTGTCCTCATTTTCAAACTTGAGAGAATATTCTATTTTATGCCAATTTGAAAGAAAATGAATATTTTAATAAATAAATTAATTGATTTATTTGTGCAAGTGGGAATATCTAGAAGATGTGATGGGTGGTTAGGTTAGGCTAATTAGGATTAGATTAGCTTAATGATGATTAGGTGAGTTTGACCCCTTTGACTTGAATATTTGGATTTATTTAAATCAAAATGGGAGAAATATGAATTTAGGATTTCAATTTAAAAAAGTTTGGTTTATTAACAAGAGGGTGTTTTTGAATAGCATTGAGAAATGCATTTCCCTTATTAACATTGGGTTGTGTTGGAGAAAATGATGTTATAATTTGTGGAATGTTTTGAGTGATATTGTGGGATGGGGGTGTGGATGAAATGGGAATGATGGATGAGATTGGAGGAAATGATGTCTCCACTATGGTACTCATGTCAAAATCTAAAGGTAACTTGGCCCCTTGTTTTGCTAGCTCAAGCATCTATAACGAAGGGTTAAGTCTCATCATGATGTTGATGATTTTATGGTTCTCCATATTTTGGAGCATTTCTATTATGTTTTCATGGGGCATTCCAAAGTTAAGATTCTCTCCTTGGTTTTCCTCTTGCGAATTTTTTGATGATGTTAGAAGGTTAATTGTGAGGTTTCCAGACCCAATGGGATTCATTTCAGGAGTGGTTTGACTTAAATCACTTGAAGCGGATGTTTCTTTGTTGGCTTCCATGCTCTTCTTGTATTGAGATCTAGTTTGAACCATAAAACAAGGATCAATTTTTAAGAATGGGAGATGAATCTCTTGATTCTTTAGATTGATCTTTATTTTATGTCTCAAAGTGAAAAATTTTAGGATATCTTGAGGATCGAAAGATGATATGATGATGATGTAAAAGATGAATGATGTGGATGTTATTTTTTTTTTGGTAAGTCTTGAAGGAGATAATAGGCTTTTGGGACTTTCGGATATGTTGCAGATTTTTATTTTGATTTGAGTTTGGATTTGGGATTTTTCCTTGATTTTGATTTTCATTGCTTTTGATTTTGAAAAAAAAGACCCTAGGATGTTTGGATGATTATCTAAGGAATATATTTGATCAAAGGATGATAATTTGAATATGTGCGGGAAGAAGGACACATCTATCCACACTTATCCAAACAAGATGATAGTTTCACTGAGCATATGAAGAAGGATTCATCTACATATACTAAGCTAAATGAGATGGTTTTGTTAAATTTTGTCTAAGCATATGCAAAAGGATGCATCTACACATACCTAGCCAAAGGTTATTTTGATAAGTTTTCAAGGATTTAGTCTCAAGGATTTTGATGATTTTGATTTTTCCAAAAAGCCTAGCCTTAAGAATGATTTCAAGATTTTCCAAAAGTTGATTGTGAGATGATGTTTTTTTTTATGTTTTGAAGGATGGATGAAAAAGATTTTGATTTGCTTTGATCCTAATATGAACCAAAAAAATACAATTTGTTTGCCTAGACCTAGGTATTGAAGAGCAAACTTTTCTCTAAACAAGATGTTCAAACTCTCTGAAAATATTTGGGTTTTGGTAGTAATAGAATGAATACAAACTAGGATTGTTCCTTGAATCCTTTTTGTAAAAGTTGAAAAGCAGTCTTTGTTTGACTTCATATAACATAGAGATACATTCTTATTGGGCTTTCACCTTTGGTTTCTTGATTTTGATTTTGCATGAAATCATTGGAGACACATGTATGGGGTCCAATTGTTTTTAATATTTGCTTAATGGATTCTTTTTACCACAAAAACACTCTTGATTATCTTTCAAATTGAATGTCCAATGTCTCAACTTCGTCTCATTTCACAAGGTATATTTTGTGAAACTTTGATGAATTTAAGGCAAGGCTTACCTATTGTTTAACTTTAGTGGGAAAATTGAGATTTAAATTCAAGTGCTTAGAAACCTCTAAGGATTTAATCCCAAGGGAAAGCAATAATGTTATGAGAATTTGGTCAATGGTATTTTCCTCCTAAAGGGTTTGAAATTTTGAGGATCATGTTGAATTTTTGTTTGCACATGTTTTCAAACAAGCAAAGCATTTTGTAACCAAGAACAAGTACAACCCTATGGATGTGTAAGACAATATTTGTTGAATCCCCACTTGGACAAGTCTAGCTAAGCTTATCTTTAGCGAATGGTCAGATTCTTGACCCCACTATCTCCCCTCAAAGGGTCATTAACGTCAATTAGGGCAACCAAGCATCAACACCCATGAAAATACCATGGCATGTTTTCCATTTCTACTAAAGATCATAAAAGTGTGGGGTGGCTTCAAAATGACCATTCTTGCACCAACAAATAGATTAAGGATTTTGGAAAATTCTAGCACATGGGTTTTAATAAGGCCTTTCAATTCGTGGAGATTGACCCATACAACAAGAGTCCCCTTTCGGATCCATCTTGTCTTAATCAACCACGTGATATAGGCATTTCTTCCAATATCCACATTTATATCCCAGTTGGAAATACTCTTGGCTTTAGAGTGTTACCAGTTGAGTTGCTCCCTTGGGTGAGTACTTTTTCCCCAAGCCAGGCCCTCTAGGATAAACAAAAGCGAATAAAGAAAAAATCTGTAACTCGATCAATCTTTGATGGCAACAAAGAAAGAGAATATATGCGATAATGCCCCCATTCAGACTCACACAAGATCTACATTCAATTTTAAACCCAAATCAAAGTGTGGAGGTGATTGCTTTATCTCACCCTAAAGTCATGAAAAAGGCCTTTTGATTCTCAAGAGCACTATAAAGCGTGAGAGAAGCGAACACATCCTTTTTCAATGCCTTTAGTTTAAGTAAGCTTTCATGAAAAACAACGTTGCACTTGTTCTTTTTAAATCCATAAAGACAAATGTTAGTTCTTTTTAAGCACCAAAAGACAAGTGAGAGATAATTTGTTCAATTTTTAATCCAAGAAACAAAATCTAGTACTAGTTGTGATCCTAAAGTTCATTTTAGCCTTTGCAAGAATTGGAAAGATTCCTTTTTAAACCCAAACAAAAATTAGTGTTCTAAGTAGAAAGAGATAGAAATTTCATGAAAAGTGTTCAAACAAACACTAAAGTGTTGAAAAACACTTTAATCTTTTAAAACATCATCTCCATTACTTCTCCTCCTTTTGTTTTCCTTCTTTTGTCCTTCGTTATCCTTTCTCTTTCCTTCTTCGCTTTACCTTCACTTTCCTTGATCTCCTTGTTCTCCTTCGTTGTCTTTCATTAGCCTATTCCATTACAAAATAAAATATTAAATAAATTTATTTCAAGAAATTAGTTGAGATATTTAATAAAAATAAAAGATAAGACACAACTCCTCCAAATAACATTTGGGCTTTATAATGTTAGCTCACTCAAGTAACAAAGAAATGATGAAATCAACACTTAATACTTGAGATAGCTAAAATAAATCTACACAAGACTTAAAGAAATCCTTAGTGAATTCAAAAACAAATAATGCCTTTATTCATTTCAGCTCTATCATGCAAAACACAACATTAGACTTCTTTTAAAAACATAGTTTCTACATTAGAAATAATAACTTTGTCGAAGGTCACGAATGCACCTGAAATATTGATTAATTTTGTCAAACCACAAAACAAGGTCCCAAAAAGAATTGCCATCCAAAGCACTTCTCCAAATTGGCACGCAGATACAACCACCATAATATCTTGCATTAACATGCCAAATACACCACTATTTGCACCTTAATGTTCCTACACGTTTTGGATTCTATTTTACTAAAATAATATTCATACTACAAGTTGATGGTTAGCAAAGATTATAGCTTAGATATGACATTCACATGCATACACATTCGAACAAACCTACACAACCCTCATTAAAGATGGGAGATAACACTAACATCAATGCCTTGGCTATCCATTTATAAATATGTCGCTGTAAGAAGACAAAAAGAAATTCCTATTGAAAGTTGATGGTGACTATGTCTGAGATTTGTTGTACTCCCATATCATGAGTTGTAATTTTATCTTGCTGTAGATTTATTTACCACTGAATTCTTAGTGGAACACCATAAATTCTTCCTTGGTAGATACGTATACCATCATTACTATGCCGCCCATTATTGTTACCTCTGATGATATCTCATCCACCATAACTATAAGCTCTATGAAATTTTCTTGGGGACCAACATTTTAAACAAAATGTTCTAGACAATGTTGAGCATGGTTGGTGGCATGTTACTTCTAGCAACTTGCAGAGGAGACAATATAGAAATCTTTGATGTATTAGTGGAAGTAGGTCATCCTTGCTCTTTTCATTACATTCCTACGCCAGCCTCTCAAATTAGTTGCACCAAGCTATCTTTGAAAAACCTAAAACTTGGATGCAAACACCACCTTGGCAAAAAAAAACATACCCCAAAACACATTACATAAGAATGTTCCTCTCACCTTCCATTATGATCCATCATAGTCATTCTTCCATGCAACACCTCAAACTTCTCTCCTCACAAATTTGCAAGAGGAAGGAGACATGTTCGAACTAGGGGGCCTCTTCGACAAAACAACATTTTCATAAAAAAACACACATCCCTTACATTTCCACCACTTCCACCATTTCCACCATCATCCACACCACTCCTTGGCTTAGGGATTCCCCCTTTACCAAGTATCGATCAAAACAACATCCAAAATATCAACTAAAGTATTATCTCAAATGCTCAAAACTTGTCATCGACATCGCAACAACAGAAGAAAAACACACAACAATTGCAACATCATAAAAACAGCCCCATAGCATTGCAAATCATGGTCTCTCAAGGGCTAATCACATCAACAACACCATCCACCACTCAAATCATCAACATGACATCACCACTCACCACTACCACAAACGCCATTCTGAATCCACCACCACCCCCACCATCACCAAATTTCACCACATCAAACCAATACACCGCAACATTGCAAGTTTCTTTTCAAAGGGGATTCCATCAAGTGTAAAAACAAAAATTTGTACACCTAGCTACTCAAGAAGCCACTCAAGTTGCGCAACCAACCCAAGCAGCCCAAGCCGCATTACAAGTGTAAAAAGCCACACAAGCCCAAGCTTTATTGCAACAATAACAAAAAAAAGCTACGTAAGCATTGCAAGCACAAAAGGAAGCTCAAGCATGACTTCTTTTGCAACAACAAACAGCCCAAGCACATGCAAAACAAACACACATATAACAAGCACAAGCTCAAGTTCAAGAAAACTCCCAATATCAAGCTCAGCAAGCACAAGCACAACTTCTTGCAAAAGCAGCACAATTGCAAGCATATCAGCAAGCAATAAAGCAATATCAAGAGTAGCAAGAAGTAGCAGAATTGGCAGCCCAACAACAAACACAACAATGAGCACGACAACAAGCATAAATCTTAATGCAGCAACAACAAGATCAACACCAAGCATTGTTCATACAAAAGTAGGTAGAAGCCTACCTCACTCAACAGAATATATAGATGCCATCAAACAACACATCAACCAACCCACCCATCCAACCCACAATTGAAACACCCCAAAACACTTCCATCCCACCCCTTGATCCGCAAAATGATGTGACGACACAAATCAGGTTTCTCTCACAACAAGTGCTCGATCTTCAATTAGGGCAAACAACGAAGACACCAAGCAACTTGTGTCCATATCCATTTGATAGGATCCTAGTGATGAAACCATTTCCAAAGGAATTCGAGATCCCCAAATTTGGAAAATATCATGGGAGGAGAAACCTTGAAGATCACATTAGGGAATTCCAAGTTCATTGCATGGAAGTCACATACGACGATACTTATCTGATGCGGCTATTTCCTAGGAGCTTGGTAGGCCACGCTATGGAATGGTTCTCTCATCTACCTTCAAGCATTAGAACATTGCAATGGATGTTAGTCTAGAAGAACTCTCAGCTCTGAAACAAGGAAAGGGTGAATCTTTCACTTCATTCCTACAACGATGGCGATCTAAGGCCAATCGAAGCAAGTGGAACATGCTAGAAGAACAAAAAGTTTGCATTATCATAACCAACCTTGAAGGCCACTTGAAATTTCATCTCAAGGTTTAGAGCATCACCACATATGATCAATTAATCCCCAAGGTGCTTAGCATCAAAAGATCCCTTATGACTCAACCCGCAGAATCAACATCATACCCCTAAACAACAAAACAACTACCCACCATCCAATTACAATGATAAACCTCACACATGGGAAAGGAACAAAAACATTACTAATGATGGTGTTGTCGATGCCAAGGTGGTCATTAGTGGTACTCACCAAAATAAACCCACATCGCAAATCCAAAACCAACACCACAACAATCATCACATAACACACCAACCACACAACAACCTGACAATCAATAATCTCAATGAGCAAAGAGGACTACCCCAATGCAAGATTTATCCCAAGCAAACATACAACACTTTGGGGGAACCACTTGAGGACATAATGAAAAAGCTGATAGATGAAAAACTCATTCAGGCTCCTACCTATGAAAATTACAAAGAACCAGATGTGAAACCTCCTCGGTATAATGAGAATCAAATTTGTGAATTCCATAAAATCAAATGCCATACACAAACAACTACATGAGATTAAAAAACATTGTTCAAGATCTCATCGATAAAAAAATTATAAATGGGGAACAACCTATAGGAAATCAGGATCTTAAGATATATACGAATATGATGTCGAATCATGGTAACAAAGGGAATAAAAATGATAAAGGGAAAGGAACCCAATCAAATGTAAATCATGTGTATGAAATAGTCGTTGCCTCCCTAGGTGAAAACTGCATGGTCATTATTATCAAGGGCACCTATGCCGAAGATTGTGGAGTCGCCACAAGAGGCAGAAAAGTAACCATCACAAGCTCATCCCAACCAAAAAAAATCCCCACATCCAGACCTATCCATAATGGCTACAATGTCCTAGATCAACTCAAGAGAATGCTAGTGTAAATCTCCATCATGGAGTTGCTAAATATCTCATCTCCCCATAAGAAAATTCTTGAAGAAGCATTGGCCTCATCCACTGTCCCCATAGATGTTGATGTGGAACAATTCCAAGCTATGGTGGGAAATATCATTACACCTAATCTTCTTACATTCTCTGACTAGGATTTCCCCGCTCAACCATCTCACAACCGTGCACTTCACTTGGAAGCCATAGTACATAAGAGAAAAATCAAAAGGGTCTTGGTGGATGGAGGTGCGGGTTTGAATATCTATTCTCTCAACCTCATCAAGCAGTTGAAAATATCAGAAGATTCTATCTATAAAGGGAAGGGTATCATGATAAGAGAATACAATGATCAAGAAAGAGTGTCTCAAGGCATGATCAAACTCCCTATTCAAGTAGGGCCGACCCTCATGGAAACCACTTGTTAGGTTTTGGACCTCGACTTACTGTATAATATTCTCCTAGGATGCCCATGGATTCATGTGATGAAAGTAGTACCGTCGAATTTCCACCAATGTGTGAAATTTACACATAACAAACAAGAAGTTACCATCCATGGAGATCCCAAACCTTTCTCATATTGCAAAAATATTGAAGCAAAGTATTAGAAAATCCCCCAGGTACCAAATAATGATGAGGGCCCATCCACACAATACATTGATCCTACCACCCTCACATAGACTTTTGTGACAAAGACACCTGCCACTCCCGCCATTCCCACCATTTTTGAAATTAAGTTCATCATCCAGGATGATGGTTGTGGAAGATACAAGCTCCCTAACAATTATTTTGTGGTAGGAGAGTTACCACAATCTCCTAGATCATGGGGTCATCCACAAGAAAATCAAGCTTCCACATCATAAACATCTCCTGAAGACTATCCCAAATTCACAAGTTGGGGGGATCTTGGATGAGAAGTTATCGAGGTAGATCCATCTCACATGTATCAAGATAAAATACTAGCACCTAATTTACTAATGGATGAGAGAATCAAGGGCCTACAAATGATGCTCGCAATGGGCTACAATAGAAATCAAAGATTGGGATAAAACAACAATGGGCTTATAACACCTATCATTTAAGAGACATGACCAATAACAAATCTTGGCCTTGGATGTATCCCTCTGAGTATAACCATACGTGGTTGAAGTCCTCTGGTTAGAATGGTTAATATTCCTCCTCAGCTAACCACAATAGAAGTACACTTACCAATATCCACAGGCAGAGTCATAGATAACTTTATCACTAACATTTGTAGTAGTAGTGATGATGAGGACCCCACATCCAATCTACCTAGGCTTTTTGAGGATACCACTCTTTGCATGATTAACACCCTCTCCTTTGAAATAGACCATCAAAATCATGAGATCCATTTAGTATATCCCCAACTCATTGACTACGACCAATGAGGACCACTGATTCTCGATACATTTGAAAATAGTGAGGCACTCTCAGAATTCATGGGATTGCAGAACAACATTCCAGATGGGGATCACAAAGCATGATTTATAATGGAGTTGGATAAACAATCCTATTATGGTGAAACAATTGAATCCTTCAGTCACAAAAGTGATAAATTAAGAATAATATCCAAGTCCTTGAGTGAAAACCACATTATGGCACTCTCTAAAAAGAAAAAAGTAAAAAGAAAGGACATATCCAATGGTGAAAACCTCTTTGAGGTGCCTAAGGATGGGGGATTCAATATTCCTTTAAGAGCTATTCATCAAGAAAAGTCAATAGTCTTGGCTGAAAAATGCAATCTAGTCAACCTAGGAATAGAGGCGACCCCACATATCACATTCTATGCAGAATCACTACTATCAAAAGAGGAAGAGCTCCTAATAGCATTCCTAAGGTAAAGACAAATAAACTTCGCATGGAGTTATGCTGACATGCCAGGAATTGATCCATAGACCATGGTTCACTACTTAGTAGTGTATCTAGAAGCAAAGCCTATTAGACAAAAGCTTTGAAAAATGCACCCTCAGATTGCCGTATTGGTCAAAATGGAGCTAAAAAAGCTTCTAGATGCAGGATTCATACGGCCAATAGATTATCTAGAATGGGTATCAAAATTGGTACCTATTTCAAAGCCTGACGAATCCATTAGAATCTATCTAGACTTCAGATATTTGAACAAAGCATGTCCAAAAGATGACTTCCCACTTCCAAATATCGACATGATAGTAGATATGATAGCAGGACATGAGATGCTATCACTAATGTATGGATTTTTAGGATACAATCAAATCATGATAGAAAAATAGGATCAACACAAGACCGCCTTCACTTTTCCATGGGGGACTTTTTGTTGGAACGTGATGCCATTTGGCCTAAAGAATGTAGGAGCAACATATCAAAGGGCTATGACATTGATATTCCATGACATGATTCATAACATAGTCAAAGACTATGTTGATGACATCCTAGCTAAATCAAGAAAAATAAAAGATCACATAGCAATCCTAAGCGCTACTTTTGACAAACTAGAGGAGTACAAAGTCAGACTAAATCCCAAGAAATGCATCTTCGGCATACAATTAGGTAAATTGCTAGGATATATAGTATCAATGAGGGGTATCGAGGTGGATCCAAAAAAAGTGAATGAAAAACTTGAAATGGAATCAACAAAGACATTAAAATAATTAGGAGGCCTCCAAGGAAAACTTCAATCCATTCGAAGATTTATAATGCAATTGGTGGATAGACAAAATCCATACTCTCACCTACTCCACAAGGGAGTAGCATACAAATGGTATAGCAAGTGTGAAGATGCATTCAACAAAATCAAAGAATATCTACTAACACCACCAGTCTTAATGCCACCTATCCCAAAGAAATCATTGATCTTATATGTATCAGCAACAACAACAGCCCTTGAAACTCTCCTAGCTCAGCATGATGAAAATGGAAGAGAAAGTGCTATCTACTATATGACCAGAACAATGGTTGGAAATGAGCTAAACTATTCATTCATCGAGAAAGCATGCCTCACAGTAGTGTTTGTATCACAAAAATTCAAACATTACATGTTGGAACACAAGATAAAGCTCATCGCCAAAATTGAACCTTTCAAATATCTACTATCAAAGGCAATGCTCACAGGAAGAATGGAAAATGGGTGATGATATTGTCAGACTACGACATTGAGTATGTTGAGAAGAAAACAATCAAGGGTCAGGTTATTGTAGATCAACTAGTAGAGGCACCAATCTATTCAGACAACCCTCTCATCTCAGAATTTCCCGATGAATCCATTTTTAATCTAAATATAGTTGACCATTGGAAGCTATACTTTGATGGTTAATACACACAACATGGATCAGGAGCTAGTGTCTTCTTCATCACCCCACAAGGGGATTGCATACCAAGGTCATACAAACTGGCATTTCCCTGCATTAATAACATTGCAGAATACGAGGCCTTAACCATAGGTCTCAAAATAGTAGTGCAGTGGAACATCATGGCTCTCAAAGTGTACAGAGACTCCCAATTGATTATAAATCAAGTCACTGATGAATATCAAACCAAAGACAACAAGCTCACTACATACAAGAAATTGGTGGAGACTCTAAAGGAATCCATCATCGAAATCACATTTGAGCAAATTCCTAGAGCCAATAATAGAGCAGCAGATGCCATGGCAACAATTGGGTCCCTACTGGACATCCCCAACAATGTTCCAAAATATGAATTTCTAATAGAGTAGCTTCTTGTTCCTGCATTCAAGGTACTAGAATCAGAATTCATGTGTGAAATCATTGGTCCAATGATCCTCCATACCACAACATCTATACATGCCTACGCATAGGGGCCACACCTACTGATTTACCCTCAAACCTGATGGAGCCTCAAATTTAGATCCTAGTTTTTATTATTGTTAGCTTGTCATTGGTTATTCAGATGGTACCTAGGGCTGGGAATTTTGTTTTGCTTTAATGAGTCCTTGGCGTGTCGTCCTTGGGTTGGGTCTTTTCTGTCATTACCTTTTTGAAGAGGGTTTTAAAACAACTTATGTCCCATTGTGTCACCTAAGCTTAGCCCTTTTAAATAAAATGTTAAATATTTTCGCTGGCATCCTTTTTTAGGGTCTGAGTCGGTCCATGCCCTATGCTCTTAAAACAACATTAAGTCATCAACTATCATTTCCCTAAGCATTCCCCTTCCTCTTATTTTTCTTCTAAGAAATGCTTAATGTTTTGTAGGGGTTATTTCATAACCGTTGATTTCCCCATGGTTAATCTTGACTACTCCCCACAATCTCACGATGACGTCACTATTGGCTACTTGGTGATTGCAATATAGTGGGTGGGTGCCACGTGTTTCAAGCTGCTGATGTTGCAAAGTAAATAAGTTTAAAAAGTAGTGGACTTTAATGCATTATCAAGCGAGTTACTAAATCATATGGGCGATGCACGTGCTTATAATCAACGACGATGTTTTAATCTTGATGAAAAAGCTCCTCAAAGGATTGGTTTTTTGTACTATTCCATGTTTTGTATGATTGTGATCACAAATGAAGAGATCAACGGTTTCCCGCTATCGCGTGATCCTAAACTGAAGGGAGTTTAGTGATCGCGATATCGCGGGCGGGTGCCACATGTATTCCCTTGGCGCTGCATATTATGGTGGGCCCTTGAAGATGATGTGGAGCTATCATTAGCCTTTTTAAGAAGGACCATTTGATTATTTGACAAGAACAAAAGATCAACGGTGAAGATTTAAATTTACATCAAATTGCAATTGAAGTCGTTGGCACGGTATGCAAGTTAGCTTTAATGGAGCACAAGACGTCTATAGGCCATTTTCATAAATTCTAAGTGTTTAAATTGCAGGTTGCTTTCACCATTAAAGTTTTCAAGTGTTTTCAAAGTAGTTTGGAGCCAAAGAATTTTCAAGACAATTACAACAAGAGTTTTTTTTTCTGCAGAGTACAAAGTCTGTGAGTTATTTTCTTTATCATTGTCTGTTCAAATGTGATTCTTGTGGAAGGCTATATTCTGTTAATCAGAGTTTTCTAGATTAAATTTCTAGGGTTACTATTTCTTTTAATTGTGGGAAATTGTGAACTTCTACTACAATTTCATTTTGGGTAGCCCTAGTTGTTCATAATTTGATCTTAAGAGAAGCCCTAGTTGTTTGAAATGGCGCCAACAAAACAACATTCTGGTCACATCGACTACTTGCAAAGGAACCTTTATGATGATTTCCTTGATCAATTCCCTTTGTCAACCAATGACAAGAAGAGGGGTTTAGTTTTAATGTGAGGGACAACTTTAGGTGAGGGGATGAGATACAAAACCTATAACATTACAGATGCTAGGGTACCAATGACAGGTTTGGAATTGTTTAAAAGATGGTATGCGCAGCAGAATGCTCCTCATCCTTTTTCAAACGGTTGGAGATATGATATGGAGAAGCTTGTGGTACCAAACGTGTTTCTTGATGTTGACCTCCTCAAGGTAGTAGCTGCACGATATGATCATGTCACAAGGATTATAAGGGATAATGATGGTGAGGTTTTACTAAATATAGATGCAGATGTAATTCAATCAATTTTTTATTTAAGTGAGTATAGTTCATTCTTGGTCCAGATAGACCTTGAGGAAATGAAGCAAGAATACGCCCAAACACAACCTCTTTTCAGATCAAATTTGCTTCCCCTTCATCTAGCCAGGGCGGGCAGTTCAACAATTCATATCAGCCCGACTGATCGAGAACCTTTCAGGTTAAGTTGTTTTGACGATCATTTCTTGGAAATCTTCTATTCACTTTTCCAAGTTTTAGGTTTTATCCCTAGTACTGTGATTCCCATTTCCTATATGTTTAGGGGGGCCCAAATTCAGCATCCCAATTTTTCTGTAATATATGACTATGCTTCTTTCCTTGCTAAAAGGATACATGAGGGTTTGCTAAACTTATATGTGGGGGACACTAGTACTCCTTTCTTTTGGTACTATTTATTAATACACATGTTTTTGTATGAGAATGTCAGATTCTTCTCAGAGAAAATGGAGTTGAGGCAGGAAGTGAATGGAGAAAGATTACCGATATAGGCTTGGAGTGCAGACTTATCTTGTAACAAGGGAGGTGCTAGTTATGTGTAGTTTGATAACTGTTTTGCCTCCAGGCTCAAGGAAAGACTAATAGTTAATGTGCCAAGGATTCCTAAGGATTTGCATGGTTTCCTCCAACCTAAACAAAGAAGGACTGATTTGAAAGTATGTCATAACTGGGGTGATATCATTCCATACCCTGTAAGCACTGTCTTAAGGGTTTATGGTTTCCAAGGAGCTCTTCATATTCTCCCATACAATGTGCCATCAAGGATGGGATTTGCAGAGGTCTTGTGGTAGTTGGGTTGTATCCATGAGGATAATTTGACAGGAAGAGGAAAAGGGACTTTGTTCCCTGATTATACTATTGTCTCAGATTTTATATTTTCCAAGGGAGGATGGGTTCATTTTGATAAATATTTTGATGATTACCATTTGAAGAGTGGATCTATGAGGCAGCATGACCCTAAGTAATTCTTTGCTCTATTTAGACAAAGAATTAAGGGTGGCAAATTTTTCCATGTTTTTAACTTTCATGAATATTTGATTAGGAATGAGTTTGATTTAAGAAAGCAAGAATTAAATAAAGAGAAATGGATTGCCTATGAGAAAATGATGGCCATGGTGCATAAGTTGGATCCAAAGTATGATCCACTAATGGATTTTTCTCCATTTCATAAAAGAATTGATTTCCTGATGAATAATTTCAAAGAAATCATGAACACCCTAAGAACTAAGAAGATAAATTTGGAAGTAGATTTGAAAATTCAGGGATTGGAGGTGAGGCCTGAGGAAGAAAGGCCAACTTATCAGCCACCAGGTGATAGGCCTTTATATATAAGAAAGAGAGATGATGGCAGTGATGAGGAGGCAGGGGATAGAAAAGGTAAACAAATAATGAAAGCATCGTCACAATCTAGCCAAGGGATCAAAAATCCTGGAGGAATAAAGAATGTGGATCTTGATTCACCACCTAGGGATGACCCTATGGGGCCATCATCAGAGCCAAGCCTAAAGAGGAAAAGAATTGAGGAATCACAAGAGGCTCTGGTGGATGAAATAGTTGTAACCAATCAGGACATGCAAGTTGCAATCCCCTCCCCTCCTAGATCAGTACAATTGGTGCTAATTGATATGGATATAAAGGGGCAATGTGTACAAGATGCAAGGATGATGGCCTGGAAGGCATTCTTGGATGATGATGCTTTTATGAAAACTCTTGTGTTCTTGCAGTTGGTTTGGAGAATGAAACTTGAAGAATATCAATACAAGTGCAAGAGGAGGGAATCAAGACCTGACAGGTTTGACTAGGAGAATGATGATAAGGTCAAAGCCAAATTAATGGAGCAATTAAAGAACATCACTCCTAATGAAGGAAGGAAACTTGTGTACCAATTTGGTGTCTTACTTCTCCCTGAATGGGACATGGTTGATGTTGTAGCATTCAATGCTATCATGCAGTCCAAGCATCCTATGCAAGGTAGTGTGGAGGAGGTTAAGGCAGCCCTATAAGTCTCTACTTTTAGTGAGGAGTATGAAACTTTAGCGATATGGGCTTTGGAACCTCAGGGTAGAAAACCAAATGTGGCTAATATCAGTCCAAGTCTAAGGGGTGGGCCTATCATCAAGAGAGTTTCTAAAAATTCAACAACAAAAGGCACAAGCTTAACACTTAATGTGGCCAAATTGGCCCAGAAGATAGCTAAAAGAGACGAAGCTGAAAAGAAAAGCTTGATGGAAAAGTATAATATAATAATTGGGGAGTATAGTAGGATGAAGCAAAGAAATGTTGAACTGCAGTCTGAAGTAGATAGACTAAGGTACAGACAGGTGGGAGAATCCTCCAGTGCCCTTGCTGCCAGAGCAATACATACTACTTCAGGGTCATTGCCCCCTGTTATCCCAATCATTTCTATTCCTGGGTCCCCAATTTAGACACTTGTTGATTTCCCTACACTAGGACCAACTGAAGAAGAGGTTGAGTATTCTATGGATCCTACCAAAGGGCAGATGATGAATAAAATTACAGAATTATAGGCTGCCCTAAAGGCAAGTGAGGATGATGCTATGGCCAAACATAATGAGGTGGTTGACACTGATATAAGGCATTTAAATGAGAAGGTTGATTCTAAGCTGCCAGCTGTACATTCTTTGTATTCTTTATTCTTCGATAGAATTCAAAATATTAATAGAGATAGGAAGGTGATTCTTCCCCTAGTTGAGAAATGGATCCCTAGAGCCACTAATTTGGATGTTATGTTTAAGGCTTCTAGGTTTGATGTGAATAATAGACCCCAATCATTAAAGCCTACTCAAATCTTTGTAAAATCATTGAAGGGATTCCAGGCCTTGACTAATGATTTGAGTAAGAAAATTAGGGAATTAATAAAGGGTTTTGATGATTGGAATGACACTTTTCTGCTAGATATAATAGATGCGCATGGGAGTATTAAGACACTGCAGCAGTGGTAAGAAAGGGCAGAAGAGGTTATTAATGCAAAAATCAAATTAATCTATGATGACTCAAATCATAACTTGTTGGTAAGTAGCATGGATAAAATAATTAATACCAGCATGTTCTTAGAGTCATTTGAAAAGGAGGCCAACCAGGTTGCGGTGAAATTCACACCTTACAGTACCAAGATGAAGGAGGTGATGAATTTTAATTGGCCAACGTATGAGGAATATCAGAGTTGGGTTGACAAATAATTAATCGAAGAGGAGTGAAGCGGTGTATATTATTGGCAATTGACAGCTCAGCGGTTATGTATAACTGATTTTGGTTTTGTTCCATGGTGGCTTTGGGTGTAGATTTTGAGGTGTAACAAATGCTATGGTTATTATGTAATGAATGGAATCAACGGAAAGATGCTCCAGGACTTGGTGGTTGTAATTTGAGTTTTGAATTGGCACATAGCAGTCCAATGGGTCGGTGACATGTGTAATTTCTGGAATGATGCTTGTTGCTCCTTCATTTTCTATAAGAAGGATTTCACGGCTAGAAATGTGGGTTGGCAAGTTATATATTTTTTGGTCAAGTCTAGGTAAGGTTGTAGAGAAAATTGTAAGAACTTTTGTGAATGTTAAGACAATTTAGGTTTGGGGATATTTTGTAAAGGTTTTTAGACTTATAAAGATGGCATGCTTCGTAGCAGTACTAGCATTTAAGTTATGATGTTATATCTCAAGCTCAAGTCTCTCCTCTGTACAAACATATCATAATTTTAATAAAATAATCAAGGATTATGATGTTCATCTCATCGTTCTAATGTGAGTGTTTTCTGTTTTGGCTTTAATTCAAAGAATTAATTAAATGCTTAGATGGAATCATTGATGGGTATGTTTGTAAAGGGATTTAGTAAGAAGTATCAGGCTGGGATAGAAATTGATATTATTGTAATGCAATATTGTCAAGGATCATATATGCTAAGTATTTAAATCTATTATTGAATCATAAGTGTTTGTGAGTTTGGCTCCCCAATGGTATATGGCACTGATCTAAATTGCACAAGTTTTTGAATCCTTGTGTCTGTATGTTTTTTCTTAGGGCTTGCCACCAAATTGCAAATAAATTGATTATCATATGTTATGGAATAATGTTGTGATTATCTCATGCTCCAAGTAGTTAATACTACTAGTGAAATGCCAATTCATTCTGGTGATATCCTATTTTGTTGAGCCATTCGTGGGATTATCTATGAATTATTAGTGATTGTTTATGAATTATGTGCAAAGGTCATAAACACATTATTGGGATCACCCTCCTGGCTCTTGTAGAGCCTAAAGTGTAGGAGGTTATTTTAAAATCCTTGTCAGTTGGTCCAGGTCCTTCGAGCTTCCCTTGATTGGAATTGGCAATTCCATAGGTAGATTAGGAGACAAACCTGGTTAACATCATAAAAAATAACCAACAAAACCTAAAGAAAACCTTCATAAAAATGACATCTAGATTCATCATCCTAGGAGATACTCTATACCGTAGGAGCATAGAAGGAACCCTACTACGCTACCTAAATGTTGAGGAGGCATTGACCACTCTAACTGAAGTAAACAATGGTATTTGTGGTTCACACTCAAGTGGAATGACCATAGCTAAGAAATTTCTAAGGATGAGGTATTATTGGCCCACAATGGAAAGAGAAGCACATGATCATGCCAAAAAGTGTCTACAATGTCAACAACATGGGGACCTCATCCATGCTCCAACTCAAGAGCTTCACCCTATTGTCACACCATGGCCCTTTTCACAATGGGGACTCAATCTCATTGGGAAAATCACAACCACCTCATCCAATGGCCACAAGTTCATCATAACCACAATTGAGTACTTTACAAAGTGGGTGGAGGCCATACCCATCACATATATAACTTAGAAGTGGATTTCTAAGTTCATCTTGAACTATCAATTATGCCACTATGGTGTTCCACAAGCCATTATCTCAGATAATGGGACACCATTCAAGAATTAGGATTTCCATGAATTGTGTGAGAAATTCAAAATCCAACATCACTTCTCCACCCCATACTATCCCCAAGGCAATGGCCAAGCAGAAGCTACAAACAAAACCATTATAAAAATCCTCAAGAAAATGGTCAATGATGCAAGTCGTGACTGGCATCTATAGCTTAATCCTACCCTTTGGGCCTATCAAATCAACATCCACACACCCACTGGCGCAACCCCCTTCGCCTTGGTCTATGGATCAGAAGTCGTACTCCCCATTGAGATTGAGCTCCCATCCCTCAGGATATCACTGCAAAAACTCATCACGGATGAAGAGTATTGGGTATCAAGACTAAATGAGCTAGAGCTACTAGATGAGAGATGTGTAGATGCTTTAAATCATTTGCAATTCTATCATAATAGACTCAAATGGAGCTACAATAAGAAAATTAGAAGTAGGATGTTCCAAGTCAGAGAACTGGTATTGAAAGAGAATAAAAAAAGTGTCCCAAACCTAAGCAACAAAGGAAAATTTGAACCCAATTGGCTATGACCATTCGTCATCACAACAAGTTACAAATCGAGGGCATATCAGCTATCAAAACCTAAAGGGGAACCTCTACAAGAACCCATGAATAGCTCTCATCTTAGAGAAGAATGCAGAGCCCTGGGCCAAAGTTTTGTTGATGACATATTAAGATTAATGAACAGAACAATTCTAGAATGCGTCTTAGATTGAGCCCATGTTAAATGATGCTCCTCCTTTTGATTTTAAAGCAATTAGGACTACTTATAAGAATACATTTAGAATAGACCTCTTTATTAACTCCTTCCTTATGTTCAGTTCACTCTACACTCTACAAGCAACATGCAATAATTTACAACTACTCTTTAAAATATTAATAAAGTTAGTTGTGATAATATCCACCCTTATAGCATCTACTCTTATAACAGACCATAAGAATCAATAAGAACTATATGAACCAATATCCTAGCACCTACAAAACACAAAGAACACGCACATTAGAAGATTGAAAAGCAAGTTAAGATCTAAGTTCCCCATAAAATCCATTTAAGCAAATTCAAAATGGAAATGAAAACAAAAATGCAATGTAAAAATAATGAAATAGATTAAATCATATTGACAATATGCAAACTCTTGATCTTATGGGGGAGCTGGTGCCAATTTGATTTTTAAATTGGCCCTTTTCCAACTCGTATGCAAGATTTGTTCATTTGATGAAGAAATAATCCACTTTGTTGAAGATTGAAGTGTGATCCAAGATGAAAATCTGCATAACCTAGCTAAGACTTTGATGAAATAGATGAAAATTGTTATGTATTTGAGTATAATAACTTTTCTCAAATTGTAGATGATGAAATGAGGAAAGAGACCTCTTATTTATAGAATGAAAAGTTGGAGAAATGCCAAAATGAAGCAATGTGGGACTAACATTCAACCAATGGCAAGGCACCACTTGTCAAGATGTGAATGGATGGAGTATGTGCACATTTTGATGAATGTGCCCATAAATGAAATTAGGTGATATTTGAAATTAGTGAAATGACATGTGAGAGGGAAAAGGAATGTCTTAAATGCCACTTGGCTCAAGGAAAAAGGATTTATTGCGTGAAGTAAATGTCTTGTTGGAAAGACAAAGTCCACTTGGATTTGAATTCAAATTTGAGAAAATATTCCTCCATTATACCATGTTGAGAGAAAATAGGGATTTAATAAATGAATTAAATCTATTTTCATGTGCAAGTGGAAAAAGGTAGAGGATGGGACATGAATTAGGATTAAATTAATCAAAGGTTAAATAATTTAATGAGAGATTAGATGATGCAACAAATTTGACTTAGATTTATGGGTTTATTTATATCAAAGATGAGAAGAATGTGATTTTAGACTTAGTTAAATAAATATTTTGTTTTATTTAACTAAAGGGGATGGTTGGTTAGCTTAAATTAAACAAGGTTTAATTTATTTAATTTAATAGATAGAGCTTAGAGATTTAATCAAATAAAGGTATTTGGTTAAATGTTTAGACAGAGGGATGATTTAGGATGAAATGGTGTTAATAATCGGGATCAAATATGTCGGTATATTTTCCATGTGTACAAGAACATATTAGTAGATCCTCACAATGTTTCAGAATTCATCTTATGTCTTTGGTGTCAAGTTTAATTCACTCAAAGTGACCATATTTTAATTTCTACACAATTGGAGAAGCATCAAACACTTAAACACTTAAAATAAAAGAGAAACTAAACTCAAAAAAATCTTTGTATATGTTAAGTCCTTCTAGGGTTTCCAAAAACCATAGTTCTAGAAAATGTGTGGTAAAACATTTCTTCAACTACCCATCGTTCATTCAAATTCAGACTACTAGACATTCTAAGCATAAATCCCTACACACTGTAAACTTTGATATATATGCATATGTGAATATACCCAAATGCACAGAGTTTGTTTACATGTGTGTATGATACACACACACACACACACACAAAATCACATACATAATAATTATTTATACCAAATCAATTAAACTTGAAAAAAATTTACACTCATCTATTGAACAAATGAGATAACCTCAACATTTAACTTCAAAAGGATTCTATATTAAGTTGAATTTGCAATGAGTGAACATACATATTGTTATGTAATTGAAGTGTGCAATTGTTTCATAATATTTTTAATTCTAATTAGGCTGTAAAATCTCAAATTCTACTAAGATTTGGCATATTTGTATATTTTCTTTGCTACATATAGCTCAAAAAAATTAAAGTGGGTCATGATTTCATGGATCCATTTTTAGCTTCACATATTGCAATCGATAAGCCCACTTGTACAAATAAACACGATACAAATAGTTCATTTCCTTACAAAAATAATTAGTCTGGTCACTTACACTATCATTTTTAAGATTATTTTTGGCTATAATTTAACTAATTTCTCCTAGAAAAATTCCCCCTGATTTAACAGGTTTTAGGTTCTCATACATTATAAGAAAACAGCAAAAAAAGCATCATTGGAACTCATATTTGGTGGATTTGGGTATTTTATTTGTTACATACAACTCAAAAAAATTAAAGTGGGTCATGATTTCATTGATCCATTTTTAGCTTCTTATTTCAATATTTTCATGAGGATTATAATATTAGATTTTCTCAGTCCAAGTAGCAACTCACAACTTTGGTACATGGGTAAAAGGGAGCTCAGTTGAAAGTATAGAGGAAATCACTAATTTGTTTAGTAGAAAATGTTAGGGAGTGATGCCAAGATTCAGATTCGAGTAAGCAAGAGATTGTGAGGATAAATTGAAAAAGGTCTTGCTCACGAGTTAATTAACAAAGGGAAATGAGTATAAGATAGTCAATGACAGACCACATAACACATGGAGGTGCATTGATTATCTTAACCAAATACTTATCTAGTAAAAAGATGGGTGTTGCATCAATGAGAGTATAGCATACACTTCAAAAGTATATAAAAGAAGAAGACATTAGCACAGGGAAAGAATATATTGAAAGCTTATTAAGACATGAAAAAAATGGCAGTGCCATCTAAAGCTAGTTATATCTATGTAGGTCCTTGCACACTAAACTCCAAAGCTTATATAATTGTGGACAACAAAATCTATTTATAAGCAAAGGTGGTCATGAATGTTAGATGATCTTCTTGACAGATATTTGTTAGATTTGTTCATACTTATATTAGACTGAGAAATTAATTTGCACAGTGGAGTGTTTGGATTTTATTTGCATTCAATGAGGGATGATAATAAAAAAAAAACTTGAAGGCTTCCATCTGATTTGATGAGTGTAATTGTATTTCCCAAATTGTCCCTTCTATGCATAGCTTGCAATCATAACACTCTAGTTCAGTTGGAAGGCATTCTCCATTCTACCATTCAATGCATATCTGGTAAGAAAACTAGTCAAAAAGAAAACATTTAGCTCAATATTTTGTCAAAGAATTTGCATGCATCCATAAACCTCTAGTTTTTTACGTGCATGCATTCATGGCTTGGTGATCAAGTGGTTTACCAGCCAATAAAATGATTTGGAGACATGTCAAACAGGTTTTCCAATGACCTGTGGACTGGAAAGCCCACAATAAAATCCCATCGACTAATTATTAATTATAAATTTTAATCATTTTATGTATTTAATAGTTTTATTTTAAAATAAAATATGTAATAATAATAAGTATAATTTATTTATTATTATATAAAATATATATTATATATTAATTATTCTAGTATATAGTTAATTATGTAGGATAAAGGATGTTGTAATGTTAAAATCTAAATGTGCTCATTATTAGATCTTGACAATAATTTTTATTTTAATAAACATACTCTAAAATCTTCATCAAAACCTTATTTTTAGGTTGTAGTTGATCAAATTGGAGAAGTGAAAGGTCAATACCAATGAGGAAGAGTTTAGAGGAGTGATGGGGAAATTAGCCAAAAAAACAATAGAAAATAGCCAAAAAAAAAAGGAGAAAAATGATGAACAACTAAGATTTGTTTAATGGGCTTGTACACCCCTTGAAAAATGCACATCATCAATGTAAAAGATTTGATGGGCATTGTTCCTAGAGGGAACTTCTTCGACATAAATATAATTCTGATGACTTGAACATTGATATCTGTTATCAATTCTGGAAGAAATTATGAGGTTGAATACACTAGTTTTTCATTAGCTTTGCAAATGTGGGATGAACATCATTTTTTTTAATGCATAAAATGCAAATTACAAAGAGATTGCAATGTAAAACTACAAAAAAATTTAAATACAACACAAACCATCAAAAATAGTTACATCAGCCGATTAATTTATTGACAAAAGGGAAAGTTAGCAAAATGAACAACAACAACTAATACAGTTGTCAGCAATAGCAGTTACAACAATTTTTTAATTACATGTCAATAGAGTTGTAGCAACATTAACAACAACAAACAAGGATGAACAACATCATTATTAGTTATCAATCCCTATCATGGTATGATGCAATTCAAACAAGGAATTAGGTCTATGGAGAAGTGGGATATTTTTGGCCTTCGTTCATTACTATATTTTTTATTTTGATGTACATATTATTTGTTCATCAAGTATTGTATTTATTTTAGGATTAATTAGTAGCAAATACATTAATTATTTTAATTACTATTTACTATTATTTTTAATTGAGTGTTATC
The DNA here is from genome assembly GCA_007258455.2 of Sequoia sempervirens. Lineage (NCBI taxonomy): Eukaryota > Viridiplantae > Streptophyta > Pinopsida > Cupressales > Cupressaceae > Sequoia > Sequoia sempervirens. The sequence continues at coordinate 239,240 of VDFB02290986.1, forward strand.
AATTACATTTAGAAATATATATTGCAATGATAAAGATTAATCACTGGTTTGAATTGATTCACTAGTTAAAAGGTAGTTGTAATGATTTGTAAATTTATATTTTGAAATTACATTTTCGCATCAAGACTATTTTATCAACATGATTTAACTTTAATTTATTTTAGTTATATGGATCAATGACCATAAAAATAATCATGCACAATGAACAAGTCACAATCCTAGTGAAAGCATTATGAAGAGAGGTATATCAACCTTGCATCTTAATGTTAAGAACAAAGAAATTTTTATTTTTTTCCAATGGAACCGAAAATAATTTTTTTCAAGCTTCTAGATGTCAATTTTGGACTTAGAAAATATCAAAATGAGCCTTAACTAGATTAAGTTAGTTACAACAACAAGGATCTCTTTGATATTTTCAATATAAAAATAAAATAGGTTCAAATCAACATCTTAAATCAAAATGTATGTTCTCTAATTTAAGTTGGTAGGCCATTTAGAAAATGATGTTTATTATTATTCAATGAATTTAATAAATGTGATATAAATGTTTCTTTATAGTTAAATTAATTTAATTCCATCTAGAATTAATCTCCGTATGTATCTTATATTACCTTAGAAAGTAACTTTTCTATATAATACATTTCACAATAGTATCATTTGTAATTATACTTGGTGTGGTAGTTCCTATAAAAGATAAGTGTATTACATTTAAACTTTTCTCTTCCATAATTATAATGGATCTAATATATGTTGAATGATGTGGTTGTGTTTCTGATATTTTTTTGTCATTGATGCCAACACTATTGGCATTAATGTCTTGAAGCTGTATATGTCAAAGATATTGAGAAAATTGTAATGAAATAAGTTGTAGGTTGTCAGTGGTGAAGTGTAGTTCATTTTGTTGGTTAGCTCAATATGTTGATGATCAGTGGTTGTGGATTAAAGGTTTTTTTGTTGAGTATATGTAGTTTATCCACATTAAGTTTCAGAGATCCGCATGAAAATTTGATCGAGTTATGAGCAGTGGTGTTTTGATAATTTTTCTATTGCTTCAGTTGGTGTTCCTAAATGAAGATGACGTGATTCTAGTAAGTTCAGTTGTTCTAGATGCTTCTTTGGTGATTCATGATGTTTTTGGATGTTTCTAGATCATTCTCTATCTATATTGTATGCCTGCATTGATCGTTGTGCTCACAATTAGATATTTTCTCTTGCATCTTCATGTCTTTCATGTTCATGGCTGACAAGGTGTTGTAGTGTATTGTGGATCTTCAAGGAATAATTTTTGAATGTGTTTCATGTTCGAGAATTTTGTTTTGGGTTTTCACTATGTTGTGGCCGACCTTTCTTGATTCACATTAATAATATTTAATGTTTTGGGCTAACATTTTGTATTGATTTTATTATTTTGTTGAGGCCAACACGTAGTAGTGCAATCTTTTGTTGTAGATATATATAAGTGATTGTATATTCCATTTGAAGGTGTGCTTGCACATGATATGTGTGAATAATTTCCTAATAATTCAAAGGAAAAATTAGAGTGTGAAGAAGAGTGAGCAAAGTGTGAAGAAGTGTTCATGTGCTTAACTGGAACTGTAATCAGGCATTAGTAGATGCTATTTTCTCAATTCAAAATCCTATGGATGTAATCTGAATATCTTTGTAAGCTAGTGTGTCTTCTTTTGGGTAGTAATCCTTTCTGTATTTGAGTAGTGAGCTCTAGGCAGTGTGCTTGAATGCAAGTGCATTCCCCATTTTATTCTTTATACTTTTAATAGGGTATAATCTTGTGGGCTAACCTCCACCATGGTTTTTCCCCTAACAGGGTTTCCACATAAAAAAATCTTGGTGTTATGTGTATTTATGATGTATTGATGGTTTATGCTTTCATGGTTATTTATCAGATTTGAGAATAAGGTTAATAAGTTTGATAATTTTAAGTTTCTAGGACAACTGGTTCACCCCCTTGTAAGTTGTCTACCCTTGTGTTTCCAACAATTGGTATCAAAGCAGGTTCCTCAAAAGAAGTTTGATAGCTTGAGATGATTTGGGATGGTGACATACAAGAAGGATAGTTCTACATTTTATGAAATAAATTATTCTTTGTGGAAGGCTCAAATGGAGTGTCATCTAAGATGCATTTGTGAACATTAGTGGAAAATTACAAAGAATAGGTATATCATTCCACAAAATGGTCCTTCTATAACAGATGAGATTGAGGAAGTCGAGTACAATATTAGGGATAAGGAAGCATTGTTGAGTTCTTTGATTAATTATGAGATGAAAAATGTTATGGATCTAATGACTGCTTATGAGATTTGGAAAAAATTGGAAACTTTGTATGAAGGTGATGCTAATGTGAAGATTTCTAAGTTGCAAAGTCTGAAAGGGAAATATGAAATGTTGAGAATGGGTGATGATGAGAACATTACTTCTTTTATGCAAAGAGTGAATGAACTTGTGTGTGGTATAAAATGTGCTAGTAGATGATTGGAAGAATCAGAGATAGTTGCTAAAGTGCTTATATCCTTGCTTGTTGCATACAAAGTCAAAGCTCCTGCTATTGAGGAGCTTCAGACTATAACAAATGTAAATAGACACATGTTGATTTGTAAGCTTACAAATTTTGAGTTGAGTGAATTTGGTGATGCTCTTCCTAAGATATAATTTTCATTCAAGGCTACTACTTTTGGAAATTATAACCATATATATGATCTGGGAGAAAGTTCTTCTAGAAAGGTATTCAATTATGAGGAGGAAATAGAGATATTGAAGAAGAGGAGAGAAAACAAGAATAGATTGAAGCACTTATTGTCAAAAGGGAAGCTAGAGGAGAAGGTAAGTATAAAGGAAATTTTCATATTAAATGCTTTTCTTGCAATAAGATAGGTCATTTTGCATCAAGGTGTCCTCCTAAGCCAAGACCTAACAAGCCTATATTTCAAAGAAAGTGCTATTATGTTGTTGATGAAGGTGTGACAAATGATGAATCTGATAATGGGAATGCAAGTGACGATGAACGGGTATTTATTGCTATCAAGGGAAATGATCTTGTACCTATTGAATTTGTTAGTTGTTTAAATATGGAGAAAGCTCTAGTGGCTAGAGTTGAAGAAAAATATGAATGGGTGATTGACAATGGATGCTCTCATCACATGATAAGTGATAAAAGAAAAATTGTGAGCCTGGAAAAGTATGATGGTGGTGTTGTAAGATTTGGTGATGACAAAGTTGGTGTAATCCATGGCAAAGGATCTATTTCTCTTGATGGTAAGAATAATATTGATGATTTCCATTATGTGGAATATTTGAAGAATAATCTGTTGATTGTTGGATAGATTGTTAACAAGGGATATAATATTTAATTCAATAATGAAAAGTGTAGAATATTGGGAAGTTTCAGAAATGTGATTTCTTTAGGTACCAAAACAAAAGGTAAGATCTTTCACCTAAATGCTACTGGTAAAAGTTGTCTAATTGCTCAAGTTGATGAAATTTGGTTGTGGCATAGGAGAATGCGTCATGTAAACTTTGAAAATATTATCAAGATAAGTTCTAACTAGGTAGTGAGAGATCTTCCTAAGTTGGTAAAGCCTACTAATACTATATGAAAGGAATATCAGTTAGGGAAGCGAAGTAGAATTTAATTTCAAAGCAAACAACATTGTTCAAATAAAGTGTTGGAGCTTGTTCATATAGATTTTTGTGGTCCTTATAGAGTTAGAAGTTTACAAGGAGACAAGTACTTCATGTTACTTATTGATGATTACTCTAGATTGATGAAAGGGAAAAATCTAAAGCTCTAGAGAAATTCAATATTTTTAAGGCTATGGTTGAGATAGAGATAGGTCTGAAGATTAAATTTTTGAGATTAGATAGAGGTGATGAATTCACTTCCCATGAGTTTAATTATTTTGTGAAGAGCATGGGATAAAGAGACAATTATTTTCCCCTCGGACCCCTTAGCAAAATGGATTTATGGAAAGGAAGAACATGACAATTCAAGATGATGCTAGGACTATGATATTGGAAGGAAATGTTCCTCATATCTATTGGAGAGAAGCTATGAGTACTGTTGTTTACACCTTCAACCAGGTACATGTTAAAGGTGATACTAGTAAGACTTCTTTTGAGCTATGGTCTGGTCATAAGCCTACTGTTAGATATTTAAAAACATTTGGGAGTAAATGCTATATCAAAAGAGATGAATATATAGGAAATTTCGATGCTAGGAGTGATGAAGGAATCTTTCTTGGTTATTCTACTAAGAGTAAGGCCCACCAGTGTTACAATAAGAGATTGAGGAAAGTCATTGAAAGAAAAAATGTCAAGGTTGATGAAGACATAGCTAGACCATCAAAAACATATAGATATGATTTAGATGATTAGAATAACAATTTTGTCATAGGAAATTTCGCACTTCAAGTCAAGTTCAGATAATTTCGGTGAATCAAGAAAATCAAGAGGAAGGAACTAGTGAAAGTGCAGAAGAGAGATCACAAGAGCCAGCAGTTTAAGAACATCCTAACACTCCAAGGTATGTAAGACTAAATAATTCAGAAGATCAGATTATAGGTGACAAGAACAAAGGTTTTCAGACTAGGAGAAAAATGTAGAAGAATACTATTTTATTTCAAAGATAGTGCCTAATGGTGTCAATGAAGCATGTAAAGATGAACATTGGGTGGAAGCAATGAAAGAAGTACAAAAATTGAGAAGAATAATACGTGGATTCTTGTTCCTAGACATGTAAGGACATAAATGTAATTGGAACTAAATGGCTCTTTAGAACAAGTTGAATGATCAAGGTGAAGTTGTTATAAACAAAGCAAGACTTTTGTGTAAAGGATATTCTCAGATGGAAGGAATTGGATTTGAAGAAACTTTTTCCCTTGTTGCTAGGATTGAAATTGTGAGACTATTTCTTGCTTATGCTACTTACAAAAACTACAAGGTTTATCAGATGGATGTCAAGTCAACATTTCTAAATGGAAAATTGGAAGAAGTGTATGTTGAGCAACCTGGTGGATTTCAATTGAATGATCAGGGAGATAGGGTTTTTTGATTGAAGAAAGCATTTTAGGGACTTAAGCAAGCCCCAAGAGCATGGTATACCAGATTGGAAAAGTATTTGTTGAAGCTTGGATTTAATAAAGGTACTATTGATAGTAATCTATATTTCAAGATTGATGATGGTAAAGATTTGATTGTTGAAGTCTTTGTTGATGATATCATGTTTGGAGGAGATGACAATTTGTGCATGAAGTTTGCTTATGAGATGCAGAATGAGTTTGAGATGTCTATGATTGGTGAGATGAAATTCTTTTTGTCGAAGATTGCAATTTACTCAACTAGATAAAGGGATCTTCATATCTCAATCCAAGTATGTGAAAGAATTGCTAAATAAGTTTGGTATGGAAGATTCAAATCCATTTGGTACACCTATGGTGACTGGATGCAAGTTGACACAAGATGATGATTCTCCAAAAGAAAATTAAACTAGATACAGATTGATGATTAGTGGATTGCTCTATTTGACTCAAACTAGACCTGATATCATAAATTTTCTATGCATTGTTGCAAGATTTCAAGTTGATCCTAAGGAATTTCATGTCACTGCTATGAAGAGGATTTTTAGATACTTGAAGGGGGTAGTTGATTTTGGTATGTGGTATTCTAAAGATAATGATCTTACTTTGAGTGCTTTTACTAATGTTGACTGGGTAGGTGATGTGGATGACAGAAAGAGTACCGGTGATGGTGCATTTTTCTTGGGTAAGAAGTCAGTTTCATGGTTAAGTAAGAAGCAAAATTATGCCATTTCTTTATCTACTACAGAGGCAAAATACATTGATGTTGCTAATAATTATACTCAAGTATTGTGGATGAAGTAGATGTTGAAAGATATCAGAGTTGTGTATGAAGAACCTATTGCTATATTCTGTGATAATTCAAGTGCAATTAACATTTCTAATAATCTAGTGTGTCATTCAAAGACCAAGCATATATCTATCAAGTTTCACTTTTTGAGAGAGAAGGTGAGTGAAAAGGAAGTCAGATTGGAGTATGTGCCTACTAAGGAATAGATTGTAGATATCTTTACCAAATCATTTCCTAAGGATACTTTTGAGTATCTCAGAGGGAAGCTAGGGGTGATTACCCTCCTAATCAAAACTAAGATGCATTGAATTGCATTAGTATGTGCATTTCATAGTCATATCTTGATCTAGATTTATGTTGTGGTGGTTGCTACTAAGGGGGAGTAGTTAGATGTTCAGATATGTGGTTCAAAGCTTGTGTGGAGAAAATAGATCTTTTTCATTGATTTCAAAGGGGGAGAAGAGTCATGTGAAAAAATGTGAATTATTTTGGGAGAAGAGTTGTGTGAATGAGTTAAGGAGAAAAGAGTGAAAACCTAAGGGAAAGTAAGTACTAAAGATAGTTGTGTTGATGGTGTTTTTCACATCATGTGTTGCCATCAATGCCAAAGGGGGAGATTCTTGGATGTTGTGGTTGTGTTGCTGATATGTGGTTGTCATTGATGTCAACACTATTGGCATTAATGTCTTAGAAGTTGTATATGTTGAGGATATTTAGAAAATTGTAATGAAATAAGTTACAGGTTGTTAGTGGTGAAGTGTATTTCATTCCGTTGGTTAGCTCAATATATTGATGATCAATGGTTATCGATTAAAGGGTTTGTTTTTTAGTATATTTATTTTATCAGCATTAAGTTTTAGAGATCCACATGAAGATTTGATAGAGTTATGAGCAGTGGTGTTTTAACATTTTTTTGTTGCTACAGTTGGTGTTCTTGAATGAAGATGATGTGATTCTAGTAAGTTTAGCTATTGTGGATGATTCTCTGGTGATTCATGATGTTTTTGGATGTTTCTAGATTGTGCTATGTATCTATGTTGAACATCCATATTAATTGGTGTGCTCGCAATTAGAGATTTTCTCTTGCGTGTTCATTTTTTTCATGTTCATGGCCAACAAGGTGTTGTAGCGTGTTGCGAATCTTCAAGGAATAATTTTTGAAGGTTTTTCATGTTCGAGAATTTTGTTTTGGATCTTCACTATGTTGTGGACCTTGTTTGATTCACATTAATAATCTTTAATTTTTTGGGCTGACAATTTGTATTCATTTTATTATTTTGTTAAGGTTGACATGTAGCGGTGTAATCTTTTGTTGTAGATATATATAGGCAATTTTTTATTTCATTGGAAGGTGTGCTTATGTATGAGATGTGTGAATAATGTCCTAACCATTCAAAGTTAGAAACAATGTGTGAAGAAGTGTTCATGTGTTTAACCATAACTGTAATCAGGCATTAGCAGATGTTATTTTCTCTGTTCAAAGCCTTGTGGATGTAATCTGAATATCTATGTAAGACAATGTGTCTTCTTTTGGGTAGTAATCCTTTCTATATTTGAGCAGTGAGCTCTAGGTAGTGTGCTTGAATGCAATTGCATTTCCCATTTTATTCTTTATACTTTTAATAGGGTATAAGCTTGTGGACTAATCTCCACCATGGTTTTTCCCCTAAAAGGGTTTCCACGTAAAAAAAAATCTTGGTGTTATGTGTATTTCTGATGTATTAATGGTTTATGCTTTCATGGTTATTTATCAGATTTGAGAATAAAGTTAATAATTTTGATAAGTTTAAATTTATAAGACAATTGATTCACCCCCATCTCAGTTGTCTGGCCTTGTGTTGCCAACAATATATGCTATCAATTATTTTACCTATTCTTCCAATTTCTTCATTGTTTTCTTCTTTTCTTAATTTTTTCTATGAAATTGATAATAGATACTTAGAAATTAAACTAAGTGATTAATGGTACTTATTATAGTTGTGTATTAGTTTTGTATTTAAATTTGTAATCAAACTAACATTAGCTAAAACATGGCAATAATGACATTTATTTATTATTGATGGTTAATATTGATATGAACTATAGGTTTTTAAAAATATGGAATTGAGAAGTTTGACCAAATAAATGAGTAATTTGATCCTCATACACATATCTCATTATTCCAACTTCTAGATGCAAGGAAGTTGGCATTGTGGGTGCGGTCTTAAAGGTTTGTCCAATAAAATATATTTCCTTTTATTTATGGTATGAAGGAGTTATCTAAGGGATCACGAGACCATGAGAATAATTAGTATATACATAAATGATTATTAGTGGAATAGATACTTATATTAAATTATATGATTGTATCACAAGTCTTAAGTTGCTTTGGTATACTAGTTTCATTTAGTTATACTATCCATTGAGGCTACAACCAGGACTTTTTTATTAGTTCAATGAGGGGTTGGAAAGGGAGTAGGGAACCAAGAGATGGTTAGTGTTTTGGAAAAAAATGAGGACATTAAAATCTTCTCATTAAAATTTTCTAGGTTAGCATATTATGGTTAGATGGATAGGCATCCAAAAAAATTGACATTGGGCATGCCTTTTTCCTTAACTTTACCTTCCATATTTTTTTAATACCATTTCCTTTCTCTTGTATTGAACTCTTGTTGCATTTCCTTCCTAATATCATAACATTTGACACTTAAATTAATCAAAGTTTCCAAAAATTTATACTATGTACCAATAATGGCATACCTAACAAGGGAAAGTTATACAAAAATCATAGCAATATCAAACAAAATGGACCCATGCATGCAAATATTTATGTTAAAGGAGCTTGATTATTTTCTTGATTCATTTGAAGGTTTTTTCCAACTATTTTTGGATCCTTGTAAATTAATGTATATCACTTCTCCATTGAGACCTTCATTGCACAAATGTACCCAAAAAATAGACTTTTTTTTTTCAAGTTGACCTTGGTCTATAGCGAGTACATCAAAGAGGTGTGGAAGGTCAATTAGGAAATATTTTGGTATATTTTTTTCATACATTTGTGTAATACAAGAGGAAAATTGGTCGGACCTTTGAATCAAGAAGATAATCAAGCTCTATTACCAATAGTCTCATGCTATGTTTGAAATATGGTGAAATAAAGAGAGAGGAGCGAGGGATAGATATATTGAAGAGATAAATATATAGAGAGGGAGAGAATGTGTGAGGGAGAGAGATAGAAACATAAAGATAGAGATATGAGGTGATATATAGAGAGAGGTAGAGAGAAGCAAAGATATAGGGGTAGAGATATATTGAGAGATAAAGATAAAAGGGAAGATGTAAGAAGAAATATGCAGAGAGATAAATAGGAAAAAGGATATAGATATAGAGATGTGTGATACCACAATAGTGGCTTACACTTTTTGGCCAAACTAGACATTGAAATGAATTTTTTTAACTAAATCTTTACTTTCAAACACCTACATCTTCTAAACCATGAGGAATTTGAAGATGATGTAAACTAGTGATTTGTGAAAAAAATTTCATTAGTGACATTTCACACTTTTTTGGGCCCTCCTTATAAAATTGAGCTTAATGATGCCTTGACTTAGTGTTGAAATGTGTTTAGCACACTCACATTAGGTCTTGGGCCCTTGTAAACTAAATATACCTAATCAAACCTTATTTAGACTATTGTAATGTTTTGTAACATACTTTCACACTTTCCTAGGGTTTTATTAAATAATTAGGCTTCTTTGTGCCTTAATTATCCTTTTTCTTGCATCCACAAGCCTTAATTAATGCATTTTTTTTGGATAATCTTGACATAAATCAACATCCAATCAAAATTTAGGTGTTTTTAGGTTGTGTGGCCTAGATTTAGTGATCTGGGACTCACACGCCACCTTGTACATATGATTCCCACCTAGGGTTTTGGGTCTTGATCTAGATTTTACACCTTTCTAAGCATTCTTGAAAATGATCCCATAATTAGTGCCTAATGGGACTCATATGCCACCTTGGTCATATGAGTCATGTGTGGCCCAAAATAGAATTTAATTCAAATTCTTGGTGGGATTTTATTCTCATAGATCTAATGTTAGCTTGTATTGACGTAATTTCAAGAATTTTGGCACAATTAATTATAAATACAAGTTTATTTGACTCATTTTACACCTAGAAAGTTGAATGAGCATCCTTATAGAAAAATTGAGATCACAAGAGCATTCAAGAGCATTCAAAGGAATATTATCAAGTAATTTAGAGCATTATTGAAGCATCAAGCATTGTATCAAAGTCATCCTATATCATTTTTTTTTGTAGCTAACAATTGTGATGTAGGGTTTCGTGATTCAAGCTAACATTCAAGTTAAGATCTATAAATTTCAAGCAAGACTCAAGATCTACATCCATTGGAGACACTTCATACATATTTATAGCACCTTATTACTAGGGTTTGGTGAGTTGTAATATTGCATGTTGTTCATTCATCATCCTTCGTTCTTGTTTCATCTCATTTCAAGGTTTGATTACAAATATGGAGTTTGACCACAGAAAACCCCTTTCCACTAAATTTTTTTCCCTCTCTTTGGTATGTGATTTGTAGATCTAGGTTGACTACATATTTGGAGAAAATTTTCAAAGTGTTGAAAGCTGTCAAAGTTGTCACTTCAACAGGTTGCAAATCAGGGTTTGGGATCCAAAAATCAATTAGAAAGGATAGAGAAAACATTGAAGAGAAAAATTATACTTTTAATATCTAAAAAACCATAACTAGAATGATACACCACTTTTGGCATATGAATCATCCTAGTATAGGTCAATTTCCAGATTTTTATAGATCCAGAATCTACACTTCTAGAAACTAGTTCCTACCCTAAAACCATAATTTGGGACTAAATCGCCCAGACTGGTCTATGAATCCTATTCAACATTAAAATATATTTTTTTATCATTTTAAAGCTATATCTAGTTCTCTTTTAATTTCCAAGTGCACACCTTTCATATCACAAATTTTCATTATGTTTTACATTCTTTTTTAGGTCATTTAGTAAAAGATTGCATTGTGTTAGGATAAGCATTAGGTCTTACATTTAATTTGTATTTCTACACCCTAGATTGGTGGTGAACCCCTCTTTAGTTTATAATCAAACCCTAGGACAACCCTATTGCAAGATCTTTTTCTCCTTTGCATACTTTACATTGATATCTCACAAGTATGGAAGCAACAAAATTAAACCTTTTATTTTAGTGAGTCTACATTTAGAACATCATAATTTTGATTTGGAGTGCATCATAATCCTAGATCTTTCTTGCATTAAAATTTCATTAAGGTTTGCATTAGTTAATTAGAATTTTGTGGTTTCTAAATCTGGCATTAGCGAAAGTGCATATATGTTGCATTTTTGCATCTCAAATCATTGAAAATAGTATAAAATATAAATTTTCACTTAGGTTACAAATAATACAAACTAAAAATCATAAAAATCACCAAACCATCAATTTTGATGCTCTATGGACTTCTCTTGCACTCTTAGGATCTTTCACCTAAAAGGAGAGAGATAGAACCTTAAAATTGAAGGTGGTTCACACAAACTAATGTATGTATGATATGATTAAGGATAAATTAAATGATCTAAGAGAAAATAAGCCATGAAATTTATTGATTATTAATTCAAAACTAATGAAATGTGCAACATTTGAAAACGCAGTGAGGTATGCAAGAATGAACTAAAACTTGAACAAACATAAATGAAATTGAAAGAGGCTGAATAGAGTGCACCTAGGAAATGAATGTTGAATTTGGAAGGCTCTAAAAATTATCAAAAATCAATGTAAATCACTAGTGGGACTCATTCGCCATTGATGGCGAATCAATATTGCTACTAACAAAAACACCTAAAACTACTTTCTAACTGTCGAGAATTGGAATTTGAAACAATCAACATTTTCATCCTTAAGGTGGGACTCATTCACCACTGATGGAAAATTAGTCCTCCTCCAAAATTCTGTGAAATCAAAGGTCAATTCTGTAACTCCAAATCTGAAATTGTCTTCTTGTTTAGTTGACGAAATCAAATCTATAGAAAACATACTATAGGTTGTCTCCAAGCTTGAAATGGGGTTTAGTTGACTTGAAACACTTTGTTGACTTCTTGACCACCTTTAAACACCTATTTTATTGAAAAATTTGCATACAAGAGTTTGCAAACACACATGCAAAAGGGGGGAAATGGTTAAGGGTTAGAGTATAGGGATTTGCCTTGGTCAAATCCCACTTTGGTAATCAAACCCTTAATAAAGAAATTAAATGAAATGAACAAGGAATGATGAATAAACAACATGAAAATGTCCTAAACTCACCACAAACTTGTTGAAGAATTATGAAGATATGTCAATGGCTACTCAAAGATGCTTGAATGATTGCTTTGATGGATTGAATGCAATAATGCTAATTAATGTTGAATGAGTGAATTCAAATGAATGGGTTTTAAAATGAGAAGAAAAACACTTATTTATACACATTTATGCCCTAATAACCCAATAATACTTCATCACAAGTCGACATAAGGTGTTTTTGAATAAAAACCCAAAAGAAAAATTGAATTATTTTGAATTTGCAGCCAAGAGGGACTCATTCGCCACCCATGGTGAATGGGTCCCACCTTGGGCTTGTAAGTGGGTGTCAGGAATTAAGTCACATTTAATGTTGTTTGTCAATTTTACATTAAAAAATACACTTAATTAAGTCTTATGAGTGCATAAAGGGGTCAAATAAGCATAATAAAGGTGTAACTAATGAAATCAAGCCTAGAAAAGCATGAAATCTTGTTACAAGACTTTCTAACTAGATAAGTGATGAAAAGGTGATTTTTAGGTGAATTGTAATGAGAAGAGTCTAGAAGAGTATAGAAATGTGTTACAACACTTCACAACACCATCACAAGACATCATAATTTGAATGTTTAGGACCTAATGTGAATGCAAAAGTTATTTTTCAACATTAAATCAAAGAAAAATAGGTCAAGCATCATGAGAGAAAGGCTTAAATAATAATGAAAATGTCAATGATCCATTTTTCTATTGTAAAATCACTTAAAATTATCTAAAGTTTTTGGAAAAAATCCTCATTGGGACTCATACACCTATCTAGGAAATTTAATCCTAGTCCAAATTTTAGATTGCATTTTCCAAAATTTAAGACTCTGCTTTTGTGCTCTTGTTTATCATTGATAATTTTCTATTTCAGTTTATAGAATTTTAGTTATAGTCATTTAAGTGTATTTGGCTTAAATTGCATTTGCATTCATCTTGCATTTAGTATCCCTTACCTGAGCATTTATACTTGGTGTCCTATTGCTAATACTATAGTTAGATGAAGTTTGAGACTCATGTCATCCCGCGATAGCACAATAATCATGGATCTTGGGTTGTCTAGCTCTTTCACTCCTATTATTGGCATTAGCTCACTAGGTATGGACCATAGCCTTAAAAATTCCTTTCCTTCAAGTAGTGTGACACATGTTGATACAATGGTTAGTTTTTCACAAGAAAAGTAATCCAAATTCACAAAGACTTAGCAAACCTACAAAATCAAGTAAGTATAAAGAACATTTCAACTATCACCATCCCTACATAGATAACATTCATTGCATGCTTGAAAGTGAAGAAAAAATTGACCTTGTGTGTAAGGGCATGTGCAGGATCATCATGGAAAAAGTGGGCCCTTAAGTGGCAAAAAAATTTTAAAAAATAGATTTAGGGAACTTGACATAAAAATTTGAATAAGTTATCGATATTATTTCAAAAATATATAAGAATAGAATTTGTAGCAAATTCAATGTAGTTTCTAAACAATTAGGTTTATTTTTTAAAAAAGACTATCTATTTGGTGAAAATTTAAAATTTCAATGCAGTAGTACGTAAATTTTAGGGAAAAAATAAGAAGTAGGTGTCTATCTAACCACCCTAACCACAATAAAATGATAATTATTTTTTATAATATTTTAGATATAGGTAGAGGACTCATGTCCCGAAGTGATGCATTTTTTTTATAATTTTCTCTAATAAATAATTAATTATGAATTTTTTATTACAACTTTTAAAAATATAAAAACTCATATGTCTGACCACCTTAACTTGGTCAAAACTTCATGAAATTCAATTTTTCTTTTTTTAATCCTATAGTGTGAAAAGCATAGAATGTGATGCATGTTTTGGACTCAAAAAATGTGATATCATTTGAAAGCTATAGATATTTTTCAATCAACCTATCGATCAGGACTTTAGTTGTAATTCAAATAGAAAATAAATAATAATTATTTATTAAATTCAAAATAAAGCATAATTTTGGTGGAAAGCTAAGAATTTCCTTTAAAAACCCTTTTCGTTTAATCAATTTTGGGTTAAAAAAGTCGTTAGCCACATACCCTATATATACCCATCATATTGCCACTTTTTGGCCCATCATGATCCTGCACATACCCGTAACATAGTTCAAATATTTGGCAAACACTTTCTCTCAAACACTAGTATTTATTTACCTACTAATAAAATCACAAGCCAAGGAGGAATTCAAATTCCTCCTCCCACAACAATTGCCTCTATTCCTACCTATACCAACCCTCGAGTCACAACAACAATGCAATCAACTAATAATGCGATCACTTCCTTAGGTATTTCTACTAGCATCCATAGTACCTTTGTGGCATCGTACATCATATCTCCTACCACTTTACCAACTATAAGCATTCCATTAACTTTTCCTTCAAAAAAATACACACATCTACCATATGCACCTTTGTCTCATAATACAATAAATGATCCTCTCATAAACCAACTTTTGCAAACTGTTTCATCCCTTCAAAAATAAGTTTCTACTATCAACCAAAATAAAAATGGCTCACCTACATATTATTTCAAAAGAAATCCCTTTTCATTAGAGATGTTGCAAACACCGATACCACAAGATGTAGAGGTGCCTACATTCGAGAAATATGGGGGGAAAGGAGATCCTTCTAACCATGTTTCCACCTACATAGCTTTATGCATTTATTTTTTCCTTGATGATAAACTCTTGGCTAAAATTTTCCCTAGATCCTTGAAGGATACTACCTTAGAATGGTTTTCTTCTTTACCAAACAACTCAATTTGTTCATTCAATGAAATTTTTGAGGTGTTTATAAACCATTTCCAAGTGCATATGGCTCCTAAGATGACCTTGGCTAATTTGATGAGATGTAAGGAAAAAGAAGAATAAAATATTATTGACTTTATTTCATGCTATCAATCACTTTATTCCAAAATCGATATAAGGGTTCCTAACCCTAACCTTCAAAAGATGTTTGTAGAAAAATTACAAAGTAAGATATACAACAAGCTTACCATGATGAAGTTCGCCTCCTTCATGCACATATGTACTGCCCTGTAATTATCGAAACTTGGTTATTAGTCAAGATGCAAAATCCACCTCTACTAGAACTGAGAAGTTTGAGTCTGAAAACAAAAAAATTACCAACCTTTTAGAAATTAGAACGAAGGATTCCTTCAAATTAGTCCCCCTCAACAAACAAGTCAAAATACCAATACCCAAGTAGTTATCGTAAAAGTAATGATGCCCTTTAACTATGGGAACCCGAAAAGACAATTCACTCCCCTACCCGATACCCTCTATAAAATAGTGTCACAACTTTTATAACAATAAATGAGTACCTTGCCTCCCATCAAAACACCTAATCCTAATAAGCTTCTACCTAAAAACTTTAGATCAAATGCTTATTCTATTTTCACCGACAAAATGGACATGATATGAAACATTTTAATTATCTTAAACATCTTGTGCAAGACCTCATTAATTCTGGTTGGCTTTCCATTGGAGGTGTTAATGATCAAGGAAATAAGTTTGTTTCCCCTCCTATCTGTAATTTGTAAATATTTACCAAGCCCATACTGAAACATAATATTTCATTTGTCAAAGCTAGTAAAACTACAAAGACTGATGCGATAAATGTTGACACATATGATGAAAACATAGATACAATTCAACAAATTTCTATGGATATTGATCAACAATAAAAAAAATCCTATTGATGGTTTGATTGCATTGGTTGAAACTCAACATTATAAGGGTTGAACTAAAAATCCTCTCGACAATGTTTTCTCCTCTAAAGATATACTTAAACATGCACCCAATGGTCCTCTTTACATAGCCCATCGAATCTATGATAATACCACTAATGGGATAATAATATATCCTATATGTGGAGAGAATGTGATCACTAAGGAATTATTAATTCTACATGAGCTTTATCAAGAAATATATGACAAATTGGAAGCATGGATTAAGATGCATAATGGTTTTGCTTGCCCTATGATGGGATTGATTACCTTACCTTTCCAAGTAGGACTTAAAATTCTAAATGTCTCATTCTCCAGCATATTGATGTTAGATCAATTTTTTGTGAATTTAGGCTATCCATGGCTTCACTCCATGAATTTCATCCCCTTGATTGCGCATAAATGCTTAAATTTTCCCTTTGAGAATGAAATTTTCACTGTGCATCATAGTGGTTCTAGTTCCCTTTTTCTTCCTATGAAAATTTTCCTTAGAATTCTTCTAGGCCAAGCCTATGGAACCTATTAAACCTTGAGAATACTTCTTTTTCAAATCTTACCAAAAGTTCAAGGAAAAATGCATAGAAAAATTATCCCTTCGAAACATGCCTTTTTCCATGACTGAGCCTACCATCCTTGATGAAACCATCATTGAACCAAAAGACATACCAAATGACCAAGATTGATCTAAGATAAAACCTTTGCCTATTTCTTATAAAATATCAAGAGACAACAAAAAAAATCTCAACACAACTCCTAGGATAAATTTTTTTTTTACAAAGTTAAGAAAAAATTGGTTGAAAAAACTTCCATGGTTCCTTTCATTTGTCCCCTTGGGGAAGTAAAGAAACCTATGGCTGATCAACCTACTCCTACAAAAATGTAACTTAAAATCCAAACTAAAATAAACTGAGGTACTAGAGAGTGTAGGCATAAATGTCATGCCCTTTCTTGAAAGTTAAATGAAGAAATAAACAAAGAAAAATAAAATTCAAACTTGACTAAATAAATAGATAACATGTCTCCCACTTTGCTAAAAGAAAATGATCCACAACCACAACAAGAGCTAAAACGTTCCTTAGACATCATCATCTAACCTCTTGTTGTGATTAACTTGGATTACAATGATGATATTTTAATGATTGATGAACAAGTGTGCACAATGAATTAAACACATTGTTTTCCTCTTCCATAAGCTTAAACTATAATTCTACTAAGAAGAGTGTTGAACGTGGTGATGGCCGTAGTGTGACACTTGCTATTATCCCTTTGGCTAGTTTTTGGCCTTCTATATATAATTCAAACACAATTGGGATATGGATGACTTGCTAATCGGTTGACTTGCATGTGCCTTACTAGTCATTAGAATTATTTTTTTCTCTTTTGTGTGATTGTAAGCATGTAATGTGATTTCCTGTGATGTTTTTTTTATTTATCTCTCGCTCTTTGTGACATTATTCTATTTGTACCTTCATTATTCTCTATTTCGTAACTATTTTATCTTTATCTTTTTCTTTGTCTTGTGTTTTCCTTTTGGGGATGATGCAAGGCATTGAGATATTCATGTCTCTTCCATGTTGACTCAAAAGCTTTTCCTTTATCTTTTTCTTTGTCTTGTGCTTTCCTTTTGGGGATGACACAAGGCGTCGAGATATTTATGTCTCTTCCATGTTTACCCAAACTCTTTTCATTTTTCTTTGTCTTGTGTTTTCCTTCTAGGGATGATGCAAGGCATCAAGATATTCATGTCTCTTCCATGTTGACCTGGAATTTTTTTCTTTGTTTTCTCTCTCTTTTTGTCATTCTTCTAGTTCTATGAGTATTTGGGGAATATGGCAATTCTAAGATCTCTAAAAACATTGTAGCAAGAACATACTAACCCCAAATCCATAGATCCCTCATGTGTTTTGATTTTTATTTTTGGGGGCAACCCCTCTCTTTCATTTTACATGATGTAGCTTTCTTTGGAAACATATGACTTGGCATAGGGCTTTCCAAGTTAGCTCTCATGTCTTCTTTATTGTTAGCATTTATCATTTGCAACTTTAAAGTAATTTCTTATAGCATGTGTTGGTTATTTTTTAAGAACCAAACTGATCTCTAGAAATGCCTTTGGAATTTACCATTTCCAATAATCAATACTCCAAAGATATTGGCCAACAAATGAGTGGAAGCGGCAAAACTTCTACTCCTACACTTTGGGCTCTATAAAATCTGGGAGAGTTATCCCATAAAGTATGCTCAGGAACATCACACAATTATAATCAAATAAATTGTTAATACCAAATACTTCTCATAAAATTGCTCAAGGTCCTAATACATTAAATAATTTGGAAGCTTATCTATCAATTTTTTATACTTAGAGCATGAGAAGGTAGAACATCAACACAAAACAACTACAATGGTATCCATATAAGAGTTTGTAAATTAATAGTGATTATCTAATGAATCAACACAAAAACTACACTATAAGTACTTTGCATGAACTAGTGCCTTTATCCTAAGCACAAACTGGTGCCTTTATCCTAAGCACAAACTGAATATCAACCTATATAACTAGATAACAATTCAACAATAGCAACGTACAATCTCAAGAGATACTTCATTATAGCATTCCCCTATTACATTCATGACTAATACTACTTATCAATATGCTAGCACCTAATTTTTTATGACCTAACAATCTCATCCAAGCATTTACATTAACTCATTGAATCAATACGCAAGAATGAAATCAAACATCCATTGATGAACAATATAGACAAATAAAGTGAATCCTAGATTACTTTCATTCATAACTCATAAAACAAGCACAAGGAGAGACAATAGCCATGAAATTGGTATTTCTTTGTATATATTTTTCTATACTATTATCCAAATTACATACATAACAATGATCTCTAAAACTTAAGACCAAAAACTCTAAAATGGTATGTGTAGGATCATCATGGAAAAAATAGGCCATTAAGTGGTGAAAAATTCAAAAAAATCAAGGTTAGGAAACTTAATGTAAAAATTGAATAAATTATCTATATTATTTCCAAAATATGTAAGAATACAATCTATAGAAAATTGAATGTAGTTTCTAAACTACTAGGTTTATTTAAAAAAACAAAAATCTATTTGGTGAAAATTTGAAATTTCAATGGAGTAGTACTTAAATTTTAGGGAAAAACTAAGAAGTAGGTGTTTGCCTAACCACCCTAACCACAGTAAAATGATAATATTTTTTTACAAAATTTTAGATATAAGTAGAGGACTCATGTCTTGATGTCATGCATTTTTTTTTGTAATTTTTTTCTACAACTTTTAAACATATAAAAACTTGTATGTCTAACCACCTTAACTTGGTAAAAACTTCATGAAATTCAATTTTTTAAAATCCTATTGTATGTGAAGCATAGAATGTGACACATATTTCAGATTCAAAGAATGTGATACTATTTAAAAGCTATAGATGTTTTTCAATCAACCCATCAATCAGGACTTTAGTCATAATTCAAATAGAAAATGAATAATAATTACTTATTAAATTCAAAGTAAAGCATAATTAATATTGGTGGAAAGTTGAGAATCTCCTCTTAAACCCCTTTTCATTTCATCAATTTTGGGTAAAAAAAAATTGCCAGCCACAGACCCTACACATGCCTATCATATCGCCACTTTTTGGGCCATCATGATCCTACACATACCCAAAACATGCTTAGTATTCTACTTACAATTCATAGTGTTAATTGCAAAAACATCAAACCCCTACTTTCAAGTGTTGAATTCATTCTAATAGAAATGAAGGAGGAAAATAAGCCTTAGGCTAGAAAGTACACATGTCAAAACCCTATTGCACTACAATATCAAAGATTCTCTCATTCAGTTACAATGCATTCCCAAGAGGTGGGAGACATGTGAGAAAATGAAAGTAGTCTTCATTCAGTATTGGAGATCTAGTCCAATTTTCAAAATGGGTACAACCGAACAGTTACGTCAAAACTCGTGCCCAAGCACAGAAAATGAAAGGAAGAAAAAGCATGAAGAAAACATAAAAGAATAAGATGTAAAAGAAAAACCACATCTACAACCTTGTCATCAATTCAAGTTTGAAGAATATGCACTATATTTCTCCATACATTATCAAAAGCCTAATTTATTCTAAATCCAAGCTATGTAGTGCATTCCCATCTAGATCTATTAGTCATCATGGTTGCAAACTTTCAATATTTCAAACCACTAGCCCACCACCCTTTATGCTAGACCCCCACTCCTTCCAAGTACCTGGCTTTCCATACTGGGAATTCTTCTTCATTAGGCTATTCAAAGTTCATTACTTCATCAAACCTTTGTATATAAGGTGCATACTTGGTCACAATTTATTTTGATTCCTTATCAAAATCTAGTAGGATAGTCTCAATGTGAACTAACATGTCCATATTTACCTTTAATGTCTCCATATCAAATTTCTGACAAATTTTCATAGCTTGATCTGAAATAACCTTATTTTCTTCATTTTTCCACTCCTATAAAGTCTTAATACTATCATCATCCTTTGAAATGGATGGAAGAAGGCCATGATGAGATTCATGGAAGGATTTTACCAATTCCTTTATCTTGTTCTCTAATGTCTCAATATTTACTCTTTATCCCTCAATCTTATTTATAAGAACCATAGTAGGCTTAAACTTTTTAGGTGGATTGGGATCCTACTTAACCCCAATTCCTATCAATATCAATTCTTAATTCCTATGGATCAAGAGTTCCATGAGTGGAATATATCTTTCTTTGCTAATGTTAAACATTATGATGGTATCGACCATGGATGAATAGTTGTAGTGAATACTATTCAATTTGTTATTCACTCTTTTATTCAAATGTTCTAGCACTGTTGTGACAATTCTCAGATTTCTCTTAAAATTATCTTCATCATTACTATTACATTTTTCTTTGTATTCATTTAATTTCCTAAGCAATTCCTCCCTATTGATATCCCCTTCTACCTGTGGCCCTTCTGATGAACTAGGTTTTACTATTGAAATAGGCACACTTCCCATTTTATATGGCACAATTTCCCATGAAGAACTTAAATCAATCTTAAACTCTGGGGATACATCCTCTTGTGCAGTGGTGAGAGAGTCAACATCATTCTACTTGGGATTTTTAGGTTGTAACCTTTGCAACACATCCTCCAATAATGATACCTTTATTTTTAATTGCATATTATCCCTCTCAAGATCTCCACACTTAATGAACAAGTTATTCAATTCTGTTATGAGATTATATTTTTCACCAGTCACAGACTCCATAGTGGCCCTTGTGAACTGAGCAACATGGACTGACATATTTACAGCTTCTAAGGCTAATGATTCTAATACTCTTTTTATTATTAGGCCTCCACTATAGTTAGGTGTAGGCTCAACAATGTTTGGCTTTCTTGTGCTTGGGGCTAAAGACCATATAGCCAAGGCCTCCCATTCCTCACTAAATGCAGACCCACATAATGCAATTGTAGCTTCTTCTTTTGTATTATAGAGAGGTCTTTCACATTTCTTGATTGTGTCTAAAGCTATGGCTAAAGCTAGATCCAATGCTAGTAGCAACAAGATGCCACTAGTTCTCACCAATTCTCGACCATCCTTTGCAGTCATATTTTGGAAATTAGCTCTAATTTCATTTAACACATTTTTTTGAATTATAGCATCAGAAAGTTTTTGATGAAGGCTTCTTTCTATAGCTAGATTATTTACATTCTCATTTATTTTAGCCCTATATGAGAATTCCATAAAGGTTGAGTCTTTACGAATGAGTCATCACCGAAGAATTTGACACATGCCTCAACCCACATATCATCAGTTCCATTGATCCCTCTAAGATCAACATTACTCAATATATTTCCCAATTGATTTTTTACCCTTACTACTGATGTAGTGGGAACTCCTTCCTTCATTTCATGTTCTAACACCCAAATATCATCATTGGAACCTTCATCATCATAGTCCACTAAACTAGTGGCCTCAATCTTTTTTCTTTTCAATGGTGGCTCTTTGGGTGGTATTTCACTTGGTGGTGGGGAATCAATATTCATAATTTCAAGCTCTAGCAACCTTCGTGGAGATGGGGGTGGTATTTTTGGCATAAGAGGAGGCTTGTGACCCCCTTGCTGAGTGGGAATGCAAGATTCATTGAAGGTTTATTTTCCTTACTCTTTCTCCTTACAAAGAACTTTATTTTTGGTTCCTCAAGGGCTTGTGATGTAGACTCTTCTCCTATAGTAGGGATTTCTCCTACACTCCATTATTTTTCAATTGGATCCTTCCCTTTATCATTAATAATTACCCCTTTAGATTCAAGGCGGTCTACTATTGAATCAAAATTCCTTGTTACATGCTAAACCTTTTGTATTATATCCTTAGCTTGTAGGAGGATCTTGAAATTAGGTTTGTCTTGCTTTATTTTCCTTTGTATTTTACTGAATGCAATCCACCTTGCTAACCTCTTTTCTCATTACAAAGTTTCTGATATATTACTTGTTACATCTTCTAGATACTGGAAAATGTGAACATATTTGTAGCTCTTGTTTCTCTCATTCAACCAAGTCATAAAACCTTAAAGATCATATCTGGCCCTCTCAAATATCCTCTACATGTGGTATATTTTTAGTATTTGAAGGATGTTATTCCATCCTCCTTTGGTCATTGTAAAATTAGAAAAACAAGTGAATGAAGGAAAGAAAGTTCCTTTTCCTTGATTCAACAAATGCTCATTTTCAATATTTCCTAGTTACCACATAACCTCAAGGAATCCAATTTTTTCTGGCACAAACCTTGGCAACAAGTGAGGTGCTACTTTGGAACCATATACTCTTAAGATAGTGTAATTAGGGTGTGAGATAATATCTCCCTAGTTATGATAAACTCCTATCTCAGGCCTTCTTTCCTTGGGTCTTAAGAAATCATGTAGAGTAGTGGGAATTATAGGTAATTTCACAATCAAATATCTCTTTAGTTTAGAAGCAAACAAATCTTGAAATGCAACATAATCATATGTCCTATCATCATTGTCAAAGACTATGGTTGAACATTGCATGCGAAGATCCAAGTAACCACTCTTTTTTCAAAGTCAATATTGTGTCCAAAGTAAATTTCACCCTTGTACGAAAACACATGCATTAGCAATGACTACTAGTTGAACCTTACCCCAAATTCACCTTTCTTTAATCTTACTAGTCCCTCATGCATTCTTTCAGAAAGAAATCCTACATAATCATACACTTCACAATATTGGGGATGATGGATATGAGAAGCCATATACATCCATGCCATAGGAATTTTAGAGACAGGATCATAACCAATTATCTAGAAAATGGAATAGAAAGTCCTTTTGAAATAGGGAAAAAATAGTTAATAGGGAAAGGCTCCTAATCATGTGATCCTATTACAATCTTCCAAACTACAATTTCTACTATAAATCTTGGAAAGATGTGGAATCTAAATGAAATCTTAATTTTATCATACTCTTTCCTAAGAGCATCTTCATTTATCTTATGCATTTCATCACTCCATTTAGTAATCTTGAAAACAAGACCCAATTCCTCTTTAGTGATCTTAACCATCTATTTCTCATCATATGTTATGATAGTCCTTGTGACTAGGTCATAATTAACAGCTATTTCCCTAAGAAAGTTGACATCCATATAGAAATTTGGCACTATTAACTTTTTCGAGTCACAGTTCTAAGGTTTTCCTTCTAGGATACCCATATTTCTATTCTTGAACCAACTATAAAATAGTTCCCATCTAGTATAAGGAAATTTAGCATGCCTAATACAACATCTCCTATTGAACAAACCTTCTTCTATTTGAGGACCTTTGGGACTAAACTGACCTTTAGGTTTGTCACTAGTTGAGGGTGGTAATTGATCCATAAGGTCTTTATTTAGAGGCCTTTTGGGAGCGAAGCTTCCCCTTTAGATGAAGACATTTTTACTTTAGGATCCATAATGCAGGAAGTACTACAAGGTAGGGTTTTTTGGTTTAATTGAACAAGGCCTACAACCTTTGTGAGAGTTTGGAATGAATTATGCAAATGCAAAACTAACAAAGTATTTTTTATGAACATCAAACCTTAAAAGGAATAACCAAGAAAACCCTAATGGACTTAAGTTTGAAAAACCACAACTTATCAATAATGCTAGAAGGAAAGCAACAATTGACTTACTGGTTTTCTTGCAAGTTAACAACCCTACTTTTGACATTAGAAGATGTTGAGAAACCAGAGGATGAGCTCCTTGAGTATATTGAGTATAATTTTAATGTTGAATTTTCCTTTAATCCATTAATAATTATTCAATTCCTTACTTCAATAGCTCAATTTCCTTTTAGTTATAAGGCTCACTTGCACATGAACAAGAATGACTTGCTTTCCTTCAGATCAATTTTGAATACCAACCGTTGATCTTTTTGGAGAGTTAATTAATTCATGATCCAGATTTGGCTAGCTTATTACAAAAGATCTAACTGTGCATAGTGGCAAAACTTATCAAATGATAGTCGGCCACATGGGAACACTTTCTTGTAGTACATGAGCTCCACCATCTCTTTGTCTTTATAGCCATGATCCACATGTCATTTTACCCTCACCCCTATGAGCCATAACTTGTATGCAACTTTCATCAACGTGGAGACAGGGAGAGGCTGAGATTAGATCTCTTGGGCTTAGGTATGTGCAGGATCATGATGGGCCAAAAAGTGGCAATATGATGGGTATGTGGCTGATGACTATATTTTTACCCAAAATTGGTGAAATGAAAAGGGTTTTTAAAGGAGATTCTCAGCGTTTCACCTATATAAATGATGCTTTACTTTGAATTTAATAAGTAATTATTATTCATTTTCTATTCTAATTACGACTAAAGTCCTGATTGATAGGCTAGTTGAAAAACATCTATATCTTTCAAATAGTATCACAGTTTTTGAATCCAACATATGCATCACATTATATGCTTCACATACTATAGGATTAAAAAAGAAAAAATGAATTTCATGAAGTTTTGAGCAAGTTAAGGTGGTCAGACATACAATTTTTTATATTTTTTAAAAAGTTGTAATAAAGAAATCATAATTAATTATTTATTTGGAAACAAATTACAAAAAAATATGCATCACATTGGGGCATGAGTCCACTTATATCTAAAATATTATAAAAAAATATTATCATTTTATTGTGGAGAGGGTGGTCAGACAAACACCCACTTATTTTTTCCCTGAAATTTAAGTACTACTGCATTGAAATTTCAAATTTTCACCAAATAGACTTTTTTTTAAAAAAAACTAGTACTTTAGAAACTACATTCAATTTTCTACAAATTCTATTGTTACATATTTTTGAAATAATATAGATAACTTATTCAAATTTTTACATCAAGTTGCCTAACTCTGATTTTTCTAATTTTTTTGCCACTTAAGGGCCTGCTTTTTCCATGATGATCCTGCACATACCCACTCATCATACATAATCTTTAGCTAGCAACAACTTTATCCTTCATACAACATCTACAACTTAGGTTAAAAAATATTTTAAACACATGCAATATATGCATATTAGTAACAAACATTTTACTTCCCATTCCCTGTGTTGAAATTTTAATTAAATATTTCCCCACATATCTATGCTTCCACGTTCTTAGGATTACTCCACATGGTAGACGCCCGCTTCCTTGTTGCGAATATACAAAGAAAGATGGGGCCCATATGGGATAGCAAGGAGCGGTCAAGATTAATCCACGTCACCCGTTATCGACTGTTGATTTAGTTAAAACTCGTCAATACTAACCCTCTAGCCCATCATTAGCAAAGACAAGTGGCAACAACCCACCAGCCCATGGGATAATTCTAACAATCAAGAAAAGAAAATGGGTGTGCATGAGGAATGCTCCAGATTTGACCACCTCATTTATTTCCCACTGCTAATCTTCTTTAATGACCATATGCACACTTTATCAACGATGTTTGGCCCACCAATTGTCTGGGACATGTGGCCTTTTCCTATGATCCCAAATGAATAAAATAATGAGAGACAAAATGGAATGGGAATACAAGCAATGGTCTAGATTTTCTACATTGTTTGAATGACATTCATGGGTTCATATATTTGCACATATCAAAAAAAATTAATCCTAAAAGGGACTCGATTAGGTTGATGAAGCCACACCTATGACACAAATGACTTAATATTTTTCAGTGGGAAGTATTCTGCCTTACTTAGGAAAATTTCAAAAATAATGATCCAATAGGATCAATCAGTAAAATAGGACTAGAGGATCGGTCACTCAACGGGTTTCAATGTCAAGAGTTGTAACTTAAAGGATTGATGACCAACACAAGGAGTCAACAAAAAATTAGAACCTAGGTGAGGATACAGACTCAAAGGATTTTTCAAATGAGACTTAGGTAAACCTAAAACCCCTTATACAATAGCAGGAGACAAAACCCACAATTGATTTAAGCTCATCAATGTTTTCGAAATGAAACACATATAAATTTTATGGGTTCCATTAGTGGCTCCAACTGGGGACATATGTCTCTTGCAAGCATGGAAAGATCCTAGAATTTGTGGTTGAAGTAGACCAGTCAAATCACAAGGGATCAAAAAATTAGGGAATTACTTGAACTAGCTAGTAAGACTAAACCAGACACAACATAAAACAAACACACCTATACACAAAATGTATAAAATCTACAGTGTACACAGAATAATAACATACATAGGGGGTATGTGCAAGATCATGATGGGCTAAAAACTGGCGATATGATGGGTATATGATTGACGACTTTTTTTACCAAAAATTGATGAAATGAAAAGGGATTTTAAAGGAGATTCTAAACTTTCCACCAATATAAATTATGCTTTACTTTGAATTTAATAAATAATTATTATTCATTTTCTATTTGAATTACAACTAATGTCCTGATTGATAGACTGATTGACAAACATCTATAGCTTTCAAACAGTATCACATTTTTTGAATCTAAAACATGCATCACATTCTATGCTTTTCATACTATAGGGTTAAAAAATTCATGAATTTCATGAAGTTTTGACCAAGTTAAGGTGGTCAGACATATGATTTTTTATATTTTTTACTTGGAAAAAAATTACAAAAAAATATGCATCACATCAGGACATGAGTCCTCTACTTATAGCTAAAATCTTATAAAAAAATTTATCATTTTATTGTGGTTAGGGTGGTCAGACAGACAACTACTTCTTACTTTTTCCCTAAAATTTAAGTACTATTGCATTGAAATTTTAAATTTTCACCAAATAGATTTTTTTAAATAAACCTAGTAGTTTAGAAACTACATTCAATTTGCTACAGATTCTATTATTACATATTATTAAAATAATATAGAGAACTTATTCAAATTTTTACGTCAAGTTGCCTAACTTTGATTTTTTTTATTTTTTTGCCACTTCAGGGCCTGTTTTTTCCATGATAATCCTACACATACCCTAGGAAAAGTATGGTTTTAAGAACTATCCATGTACTACCAATTTGAAAAGTTCACCTATCAAGCTCTAGAGGAAATAGGAACCCTCACCATGTTCACTAGCTATCATATGATGGCCCATCCATAATGCTTCAAATTTCCAATGCTTCCCCTTGTCTCGAGCCCTTGCATCCAAGGCTAACAACATACTATTCACCTCAAAAATTTTGGGAGAATCTCTTTTATTAGGTAACTACTTAACTTGCAACTGCATCTTCATATCCTTGGCATAATCTTATCTTCTAGTCTCATCCAACTGCATGATATTATTAATTTTATGTTGCATATCATCACAGATCTCTTCATCATATTCTTGCATAAAGTTATACATTTTTAATAGGTTATTCTATGGTAATCTAGCATCTAGACCATATACCAAGCCAAATGGTGAATAAATAGTAGCCTTTTTCACAATCACTCTATCTACCCAAAGTACTAATTTTAGCATTAAGTCCCAATCCTTTTTTGTTCTTCATTACCATTTTGATGATTTCCATCAAAATTTTGTTACTAGACTCAGCCTAACCATTTCCTTGAGGATGGTAAGGTGAAGAATAAGAAAATTGTACACCATGTTTATCAAAAAAATCTTTGAATTCCTCATACCTAAAAAACATGGCATTATCTAATATGATTTTTTTTGGGACTCCAAACCTAATGAGAATGTTATTTAAGAGAAAATATATCACCACCTTACTTGTTTCCCTCTTGGAAGGTATTCCTTCTACCAATTTCATGAAATAATCAATGGCAACAAGGATTCATGAATGCCCTCCACTAGATTTTTCGGGTATCTCTCCATTGAAATCAATCCCCCATTATTGGAAAGGGGCTTGAACAGTCATAGGAATAAGTGGTAGATTTCCTAAAAACTTTAACTTTCCTAAAAATATTTGAAAAGCATCACAAGTGTTAACAAACTTGTGAGCATCCTTAAAAAATAGTAGGTCACCAGAATCCTACACTCAAGATCTAGTGGGCAGTGGTCTTTGCCATGTAATGATCACCACACAACCCATTATGCATTTTCTAGAAAATTTCTAGTGCCTGCTTTCCATCAACTCATTTAAGAACTACACCATCTAGGTTTCTCCACCATAGCTCGTTGTCAATAATTACATATTTGATGGCATGCAATTTCAATTTCCACTTGTCATTGTCAGCCATGCCTGCAAGGCATTGTCGAGTTTTTAAATATTGGAAAAAATTTCTATACCATCCAAACATTTGCATATCATAGATAGTTGCAATATCAATCACTTTTGTTTGATTGATCTAGTTTTCCTCCAACTTAGCTTTTTTCATCAATTTAGTGAGGCCATGAACATCTCTTATCAAATAGAGCTTATGCTATTTGAGGACCTGTGGGAATTAACTAGCCTTTAGGTTTGTGACTAGTTGAGAGTGGTAATTGATCCATAAGGTCCTTATTTAGAGACCTTTTTGGAGCAAAATCTTCCCCTTTAGATGAAGAAATTTTTACTTTAGGAGCCATAATGGAAGAAGTAGTACAAGATAGTGTTTTTTAGTTTAACTAAACAAGGCCTACAACTTTTGTGAGAGTTTGACATGAATTATGCAAATGCGGAACTAACAAAGTCTTTTTTATGAATGTAAAACCTTAAAAAGCTAAACCAAGAAAATCCTAATAGACTTAAGTTTTAAAAACCACAACTTATCAATAATTCTAGAAGGAAAGCAACAATTGAATTACTTGTTTTCTCACAGTTTGAAAACCCTAGTTCTAATGTCAGAAGATGTTGAGAAACCACAATTTGAGCTCCTTGAGTGCATTTAGTATACTTTTAATGCTAAATTACACCTTTAAGACAAACATTAATAATTATGCAATTCCTTACTTTGGTAGTTCAATTTCCTTTTAGTTATTAAGGCTCACTAATGTGAACCAGAATAGATTAGTTTCCTTAAACTCGGTTTTGAATGCTAGTTGTTCATCTTCTTAGAGAGTTAATTAATTCACGATCTAGATTTGGCTAGCTTATTATGAGAGATCTGACTATGCAAAGTCATGTACCATAGAAAAATGGATCATTAACATTTTCATGGTATTTAATGCCTTTCTCTCATGATGCTTGGCTTATTTTTCTTTGATTTAATGTTGCAATGTAACTTTTTAATTCACATTAGGTCTTAAAATTCAAATAATGATGTCTTGTGAAGATGTTATGTAGTGTTGTGACACATTTCTACACTTTTCTACACTATCTTATTATAGTTCATCAAAAAATCACCTTTTCATCAGTTATCAAGTCCTATTTTAAAGTGTTGTGAAGTATTGTAACAAGATTTCATGCTTTTCTAGGCTTGTTATCACTATTTACATCTTTCTTATGCTTTATTTGACCCCTTTATGCACTCATAAGACTTAATTAAGTGTATTTTTTAATGTAAACTTGATAAACAAAATTAAATACAATTTAAGTCCCAACACCCACTTGCAATCCTAAGGTGGGACCCATTTTCCATGGGTGGTGAATGAGTCCCTCTTGGCTCCAAATTAAAAATAATTAAAATTTTCTTTTGGGTTTTTATTCAAAACAGCCTTATGTTGCCCTGTGATGATGTATTATTGGGTTATTAGGGCACAAGTGTGTATAAATATGTGTTTTTCTACCCATTTTACATCTAATCCATTCAAGCATTCACTTACATTCATCCATTCAACATCTTGCATTCAATCATAGCATCATTCAATCAAGTAATAATTAAGGATCTTGGAGAAACCATTGACATATCTTCAAATTTCTTCAACAAGGTTGTGGTGTGTTTAGGAAATCTTTCATGTTGTTTATTCATCATTGCTTGTTCATTGCATTTCATTTCTTTACTACAGGTTTGATTTCCAAAGTGGAATTTGACTAAGGAAAATCCCTATACTCTAACCCTTAACCATTTTTCCCCTTTTGCATATGTGTTTGCACAATGTTGTATATAGATTTTTCAATAAAATAGGTGTTGAAAGGTGGTCAACAAGTCAACAAAGTGTTTCAAGTAAACTAAACCCTAATTCAAGCTTGGAGACAACCTACAACCCATTTTTTGTAGATCTAACTTTGTCAACTTGACAAGAAAAGTATAGATCTAAAGCTACAGGATTAACTCTTGAATTCACAAATTTTTGGAGGAGGATTGATTCACCATCAGTGGAGAATGAGTCCCACTTGAGGGTTGAAAATTTTGATCTTGAAAAAATCCAGTTCCTAACAATCAAAAAGCAATTTCAAGTGTTTTTACTAGTAGGAGATTCGCCATCAGTGATGAATGAGTCCCATTGGTGATTTATAGTGATTTCTGCTAGTTTTCAAAACCTTCCAAGATCAGCAATCAACTTTGAGGTGCACTGTGTTAGACCCCTTTCATTTATGTTTGCATTAGTTTATGTTTTTAGTTCATTTTTGCATACCTCATTGTGTTTTCAAATATTGCATATTTCATTAGTTTGGCATTAGTAATTAGTTAATTTCATCACTTAGCTACATTTACATTATTTCATTTAGTCATAATCATTTCATAAATTCTCTTATTTGAGTGAACCACCTTAATTTTAGTGTTTTATCTCTGTCCTTTTAGGTGAAAAACCCTATGAGTCAAGAGAAGGACATAGAACACTTACAAAATTGATGGTTCATTTCAGTGAACCTGCATATTGAACACATAATCTTTCTTATTTTTATTCCATCCTAGGTTTCCTTTGCATCAAAATTCCATTAGGTGTTTTCTTTTTTTGCATCCTAGGGTTTCTAAATTGTATTAGTGAAAGAATCATATAGATTTCATTTTTTCATATCAGATCATTAAACAAACTAAAAATCTACATTTGCAACTTCATTTTTCATCTAAAAAGCATTAAAATCATTTTAAATTTTTTGAAAAACACAAAAAAAATCTCATACCTAGACTCAATTGCCACCCTGGGTGAATCACTCCAGTTGTATTTTCTACATTGAGATTTCTAGCATTTTCATAGTATTTCTTTCATTTCTATTTCGTATTGCTATTTTCTTGTTTCAATTTACCAATTTTTTGTCATTAGAATTTTTTTATTCCTATTTTTCATTTTCATTCACCCCATATTTTGTGGTACTTGTATGAGTGTTTGGTACCCTATTGATAATACTTTAGTGAGGTGAAGTTCTAGACTCATGGCTTCTTGTGATAACACTTTCATTGTGGACCTTGTGATATCAATAGGTCCTACTCCTAGTATGGAAAATGGTGCATTAGGCATGGATACTACCACTAGTACACCCTTCCCTTCACATCCAATGCATGTTGACACACAAACAAATCAAATTCTACAAGATAAAGTCATTAGTATTCATGAGTATTTTGCACATTTACAACAATATTTATCTCTTGAAAACATTTCTACCACTACTACCTACCATAGAGAACCTTAATTGCTTGATTTAAAGTGACAATGTCTTACAAGTAATGAAAATAATTGCTAAGATATACAACAAACATGTTCCTTCCACTTCCCAAAAAATAAACATTGTGGTTAGCCAAGTAGGGTCTCACATTCCTCCTTCAACTATAGCATCCATACCCACCTATACCACTCCTCAAGTTACAACAACCATGCAACAAGCTAGCCATGTGACTCCTTCTTTCACTATTCCAACTAGTATTCCTAGTTCTTTTGTAACATCGAATGTTCCATCTTCCACCTTCACCCCTCTTAGTGTCCCCTTCACTTCTCTTAACATTATATACACTCCATCACCATTTTATTTTCCACCACATACCACTTACACTGACCCCCTCATTACACAACTCTTTAACACTATTTCATCCATGCAACAACAAATATCCACTATAAGTCAAATTTAAAATGCTACACCCACATATCATGTCCATAGTAGCCCATTTTCTCCAGAGATCTTAAGAACCTAGATGCCACAAGGAACTGAGATGCATAGTTTGAGAAGTATGGAGGTAAAGGAGACCCTACTAATCATGTTAATTCCTATACAAAATTGTGCAGTGATTTTTTCCTTGATGATAAACTATTAGATAAACGTTCTCTCATGACCTTAAAGGACACTACATTGGAGTGGTTCTCAAACTTACCCAATCATTCAATCCGATCATTTAATGAACTTTTTGATCCATTTATAAGTCATTTCCAATTCCATATGACTCCCAAAAAGACAATGGTTGATTTAATGAGATGTAAACAAAACACAGATGAAAAAGTAATTGATTTCATTTCACGTTATCATTCATTGAATGCTCAAGAAGATGTTAAGATTCTTGATTCACATCTTCAAAATATGTTTATTGAAAACTTAAACAATCACCTTTAGGATAAGTTAACTATGAATAAATATCCTTTGTTCATGCATTTATGCACAACCCTTTATGATTATCATAACTTAGTTACTAGTCATGATTCAAAGTCTACTTCTAATCAAGCTGAGAAGTCTGAACAAAGCAGCCAAAACAACGTGAATTTTTTTTGAAAACCAAATACAAGATTCTTCTAGTTTAATCCCCATTCATCACAACAAACTCAACCTATTCCAAGTCCAGTGGTAGTTGTTAAAGCAATGGTTCCCTTTACCTATGGGCACCCAAAGAGACAATTTACCCCCTTACCCGATACTCTCCATAACAAAATGAATCAACTGCTACAACAACATATGATCACTTTTCCTACTGTCCAACCACTTGATACCACCAAGCCTTTACCACCTACCTTTAAACCAAATTATTATTGTCATTTTTATCACCAAAATGGACATGGCACTTGAACCATAGATTTTTGGCACCATGCACCTTTCTAACTCTTCTAGGGTTTTTCACCTAAAAGGAGAAAGTAGGGACAAAAATTCTAAAGGGTTCATTCAATTTATGTTATGTATGATGTTGTTTAAGCTAAATGTAATGAAATAAGTGCAATTAAGTTATTTAAATGACTGAATTTGAATGCAAAACTAAAGATTTAAGCTATGCTGGAAAACATAATGTGATATGCAAACAATGAAATAGGAATAAATAAATGCAGAACAAAAAGAAATGGATTTAATCTATGTGAACCTGGGAAAGATTTGAGGAATTTGAAATGGTCTAAATGTTTTCTAGAATCACAAAAAATCAATAGTGGGACTCATTTGCCTAGGGTGGAAAATTAGTCTTGCTTTTGGTGAAAACTATTGGGAACCAGTTTCTATCTGTCATGATTTGGAATCTGAAAAAACCTAGATTTTTAGTCTTAAGGTGGGAATCATTCACCACTGGTAGTGAATCAGTCCTCTCCCAAAATTCTAAAAAATTGGGAGACAACTCTACAACACTAAATCTGAGGATGTTTGTTTGTTGGGTTGTTGAAATCAATTCTACAAGAAACAGACAAAAAACCTTCTCCAAGCTTGAAAAATGGTTGATTTGACTTGAAGCACCTATTTGAATTGTTGACCACTCTTCAACACCTAAATTCTTGTTAAATCTACACACAAAAGTATACAAACACACATGCAAGAGGGGAAAAATGGTTGAGGGTTAGCAAATAGGGGTTTTCCTTTGTCAAACCCCATTTTGGTAATCAAACCCTTAAAGAGATAATGAAATGCAAGAGAATGTTAAAAAAATAACATGAAAAATGCTATCAACTTACAAAACCCTTGTTCAAGCTAATCTAAAGTTTTGTCAATGGATTCTCTTGAATGCTTGATTTATGATTGATTTGATGTTGTAAAGTGCTTGAATGCTTGAGTGAATGAAAATATTGCTTGGATGTGACATGTGATTTTAGGAGATGTAAAATGAGGTGAAAATGACTTATTTATACACATTTGTTCCTGAGTAACCCGTTAATACCTCATCACAGGACAACATCAAGTGATTTTCAATAAAAAACCGAAAGGAAATTCAAAATATTTTGAATTTGGAGCTAAGGGGGACTCATTCGCCACCCATGGAAAATGGGTCCCACCTAGGACCTAAAAATGGGTGTTAGGAATTAAGTCACATTTAATGTTATTTGTCAGGTTTACATTAAAAAATTCACTTAATTAAGGCTTAGAAGGGCATAAAGGGGTCAAATAAAGCATAAGAAAGGTGTAAATAGTGAAATTAAGCCTAGAGAAGCATGAAATCTTGTTACACAACTTTACAACACTTCAAAATAGGACTAGATTAGTGATGAAAAGGTGATTTTTAGGTGAATTGTAATAAATAGAGTCTAGAAGAGTGTAGAAATGTTTTACAACACTTCACAAGACATTAATATTTGAATTTTAGTACATATATATGCATGTTCAAGCCACATTACAATATAAAATTAGAGAAAAATAGACAAAACATCATGAAACAAGACCTAAAAATGACAAGGGGCCATTTTTCTATAGCACAACATCGTACAATGTAATCATCTCAAACACCTAGTTCAAGACCTCATTGATTCTATTTGTTTGTCCATTGTGGGTGTTAATGATGAAGGCAATAAGTCCTTTGCACTCCCCAATCAGAGTTTACAATTTTTTACCAATCCCATGCCTAAACACAATGTTTCATTTTTCAAAGAAAGTGAACCTCCAAACAATCATGTGATGAACATTGATACAAATAATGAACAATACAATATTACTCCAAATGTTACCCAAGTTAATCCTATGGATGAATTTGAGGGTACGATAGACATTATCCCTCATAAGGGACCAACCAAAAAATCTCTTGATATTACTTTTTCTTCTCATGGTATAATTAAAAAGCTTCCTAATGGTCCTCTTTATATAGCTAGTTGTATCTATGATAAGCCCACCAATGGGATATTAATAGATCCCGCCTATGGCAACAATGTGATCATGGAAGAGTTTTTAGTATTACATGATCTCTATCAAGATGATTATGATAAACAAACCACATGGATTAAAAAACATACTATTTTGCATGCCCTATGATTAGATCGATCATACTCCCATTACAAATAGGACCCAAAAATTTGGATGTAACATTTTCTATCATTCTACAATTGGAACAATTTCATCTACGGCTAGGTCATCCTTGGCAAGTCGCTCAATAAAATTTGTCCCTTTAGTTGCTGACAAATGTTTTAAATTTCTACATGACAATGAGATATTTATCATACAACAAATTGGTTTTAATCCTTTATCTTCTAAAGGTAATTTTTCCTTAGAAGCTTTGTGGCCTGCACCTATGGAATTAATCACCCCTCGAAAGGACTTATTTTTCATTACCTATCAAAATTTCAAAGCCAAATGAATAGCCAAATTCTCTCTTCACCACATGTCCTCATCTACTTTTGCTACTCCTATCTTTGATGAGACAATGCTTCAGCCTGAGTCTGAACCTGAACAAACAATGCAACCTCATTGAGCAACCAACCATTGACACTTCCCCTTCATCGTATAAAATTCCAAGAGATTATGAAAATAACCCCATCATGCCTCCTCGCATTAAACAAGCTTATAAAGCCAAAGATAAAGTGATTTACCCATCTCCATTGATTCCTTCCATTCCTCCTCCTTAGGAAGAAAATGAGCCTATGGTGCATCAACCTGCTCTTACACCTCAACAACTTTAAGATAGAATTAAATGAAACCATGCTGCTAGGGATAGTAGGATTTGTTGTCATCTCCTTGAACATCAATTAAAAATAGATGAAAACAAAGAAAACTAACCTCCATCTTTGACATAAGCAATAATTGATCACCATCCTCCCCTTGACCTGCCACAAGATAGTACAATACAACAATCACAACAAAATGATCCAATATAGTAGCCACAACTCCTAATCCATCCTTCATTGGAAATTACTCTTCATCCTCTCGTCGTGATTAATCTAGATGATGAGGAGGAGGAGGAGATCACTAAAATAGATGAAGAAGTGCATAATGATTTAAACTCTTTATTCCCATCTAGATACCATGAGCTTAAATGATAATTCTTTTACGCAAAGTGAAGAACCTAGGACTTCCCCTAGTTTGACACTTGCAATTCTTCCTTTGGACAGTCAACTTCCCTCACAATACACTGAACTTGATTGGGAGGTGGATGACTTGTTAGATGGTTGACTTGCATACGCCTTTCTATCCTTTTACATTTCTTTTCCTTTTTCTTTACCTTTTTCTTTTCTATGATTGCATGTGCGTAGTGTTTCCTTGTAATTTGTGTTTGACGTTCTCCCTCTCTTTGTGCACTTCCTGCATTTGTACCTCTATTCTTATATATGTCACACTTTATCTTTTTATTGTTATCTTTTGTTTTGTGTTCTCCTTTTGGGGATGAAATAGAGAGTTGAGACTACAATGTCTCTTCCATGTTGACCCAAACAGTCCCTTGTCCATTTTACTTTATCTTTTTCTTGTGTTTTTCCTTTTGGGGATGATGCAAGGCATTGAGACTGAAATGTCTCCATGTTGACCCAAAAGATTTTCCTTTTATTTTCCCTTTTGTTTTCTTGTGTTTCTCCTTTTGGGGATGATGCAAAGTGTAGAGACCGCAATGTCTCCTCCATGTTGACCCAAAATTAACTTTTCTTTTCTTTTCTTTGTTTCACTCTCTATGTGTCCTTCTAATTCTATGTATTTTGGGGAATGATGATAGTTCTAAGCTCTTTAATCAAAACATTGCAGCAACAAACATACTGACCCCAAATCCATAGATCCCTTATGAGTTTTTTGTGTTCCTTTCTAGAGGGAAAATCCCATTTATTTTTTTCTCTTTCTTTTTCACATGATGCAACCCTACTTGGAAACGTATGACCCAGCATATGGGCTTTCAAAGTCGGCTCTCATGTCTTGTATTCTTTTTGCATTTTTCCCTTTTCTACTTTAAAGTAATTGCTCATAGAATGGTGTGTAGCAATTCCTTTAAATTTGGGGACATACACTGGCATTATTCATTTGCATTCATGGTTCTTAGTGCAGCCTTTTTACTTCATATGATGTGTTTGTCACTTTGTGGACAACATTGGGTGTGATGTCCTTCATAAGTGTGATCTATCTTAGCCTATTACATTCCTTTTGGTGTCCTGATGTGATGCACTGCATCCCCTAAGTTGTGAATATAGTATTCTTTTATTGGTCCTATATTGGAGACATTAGACACAATCTTCTTGAAAAATAGATTTTAGGAACCCAAAATGCTTGCTCTCTTCCTAAGTTTTTCACCTAGAAAGAGAGAGAATTAGGTGCACTAAAATGATAGATGTTCACTCAAATAAGGACATGTGTGATGTGATATGATGTAAAATAACTAAACTAAATGCAATTGATTGATTAAAATAATCTAAAATGAATGCAAAACTAAGATTTATGCCTTGTTTGAAAACATAGTGTGATATACAGAAACTATGAAATATGAAGAAATAGAAAGAAATATGCAAAACAAAAAGTACAAGGTCAAATCTAAGTGCACCTAGATGATGTGTGAGAGTTCCAGAATGTCTAGAATGATGATGATTTTTTATTATTTTTCACAGTCAGACTCATTCACCAAGGGTGGCAAATCAGTCCTCCTACTGTTGAAAAAGTGTCAGGAACTAATTTCTAACAGCTGGGAGTTGATTTCTGGAAAAATACAGATTTCTAGATTTCAAGTGGGACTCATTCACCAAGGATGGTGAATCATTCCTCCCCAATATTTCTAAAAATTCAAGGGTCAACACTGCTACTCCAGATTTGGTAATGACTGAATAACAGGTTATCGAGGTCAATTATGCAGAAAATGGGTTGAAAGTCACTCAAATTGCTTAAATAGATGATGAATGGATTTGAATATCCTAGTTAAGTTGAACTCTATTTTTCAATACCTTTAAACCTGTCAAATATGCAAAACAAAGGCTACAAAGACACATGCAAAGGGGAAATTTTTTGGGGGGTTAGTGAATAGGGGTTTGCCTTGGTCAAACCCCTCTTTAGTAATTAACCCCAATTGAAATGAATGAAATACAATGGAAATGATAAATGAATAACGTGAAATTATTTAAAACTTACCACATCTGTGAATGTGCAAATCTAAAGTGATGTCAAATGGCTACTCCAAAGTGCTTGAATTGAAGATGCAAAATGCTTGAGTGTTTAAATGTTTATATATGGAAATTTCTTGAATCAATGAGGAGATGGTTGGAGATATAAAATGAGGTTAAAAATTCCTACTTATACAAATCTTGTGCCTTAGTATCCATTCGTACCTCATCACAGGCTGACATGAAGTGAATTTTTAGTAAAATCCAGAAAGAATTTTGAAATATTTTGAATTTGGGACCAAGGGGGACTCATTAACCACCCTTGGAAAATGAGTCCCACCTGGGACCCAAAACCAAGTGTCAAGAAAAATGTCATATTTAATGTTGTTTCTCAAGATAGGACCCAAAAATACACTTAATATAAGCATATGAGGGCATAAAGAGACAAAATAAAGAATGAGAAGGGTGTAAATAGGGAAAAATTCCTAGAAAAGTGTGAAATCTAGTTACAAGACTTTACAACACTTCAATATACGACTTTTTGATCAGTGAAATGGTGGTTTTTAGGTGGATTGCATTAAATAGAGTCTAGAAAAATGTAGAAATTTCTTACAACACTTCACAACACTTTGAAAAG
Organism: Sequoia sempervirens; assembly: GCA_007258455.2. Lineage (NCBI taxonomy): Eukaryota > Viridiplantae > Streptophyta > Pinopsida > Cupressales > Cupressaceae > Sequoia > Sequoia sempervirens. The sequence goes on from VDFB02290986.1 coordinate 278,340, forward strand.
ACGTCATTCTTTGAGTTTTAGCACCAAAATAAGCATGTTCAAGACAAGATACATCATAAAATTAAAGAAACATAGCTCCAACACTGTGAAACAAGGCCTAAAAGACTATGAAAATGGGAAGGGTCCATTTTTTGATGGTACATTTATCCCCCACATTAGTGAGAGAAACTTTCTTCCTCACACTAAAGTAACCATGAACATCAAAGAGAAGAGGGTTCAAATTCACTTATGTTAGCAAGATGGAATACAACAAAAAATAAGGATGATCAAGCCCCTAGGATGAATATCCCATAGCAAACTGAACATAAGGACAAAGGAACACACAAGTGTTGAGAGGAATTGAGTAAAGCTTCAATCATTAATCCAGCTAGCTTGAAAAAATGTGTACTCACTCTGGGGCCATGGAACTAGTTTTCCACATGGTGAGAAGGCCCAAAAAGTAAGATACCTACGCTAGTTGGTATGCACTCACAGAAAAACACAAAAGTGGCTATGGGGAAAATTCATGCCACTACTTGGGCTTCCCGTTCAACCATGCTAAATCTATACTCACTTGAAAACTTCAACAAGTCACCACAAAGCCAAAGAAAATGTGAATGTTGGTTTAAAATATGATGGCACCATAGGCATTAAAGTTGTGTTATGCAAGATGGCCAAACAAGTAAGATAGATCCATAGGCATGCAAGTTGTGTTATGCAAGGTGGTTGAATGATAATACAATATGTAAAAATGTTATGTGTAATATGTTCAAAAGAGTCTTGTTCAGTTTATGCAAGGTTACTCACTTAGGGAACATTGTGTGTAATGTCTCCAAAAGAGGACCAATCAAATAATAGTATATTCACAACTTAGGGGATATGGTGTGTCACATCAAACCATAAAGAGGAATACAATATGCTAAGATAGATCACACTTATGAAGGACATCATACCCATTGTCATCCACAAAAGTGGAAAATGCATCACACAAATGACAAGGCAATGCTAAAAATGCAAATGAAGTAATGGTAATGTATTCCCCCACTTTAAAGGAATTGCTACACATCATTTTGTGAGCAATTACTTGAAAGTACAGAAGAAAAGAGAATTCCAAAAAGAAAACAAGACATGAGAGCCAACTTGGAAATCTCTATGCCAAGTCATATGTTTCGAAGTTAAGTTGCATCATGTCAAGGAAAATAAAAAATAAAGAAAGGGATTTTCCCCCCAAGAAAGAAACCACACCAAACACATAAGGGATCTATGGATTTGGGATCAGTATGTTCATTGTTGCGGTGTTTTTGTATTCTGCATGAAAGAGCTTAGAACTTTCATCATTCCCCAAAGCACATAGAAATAGAAGAATGGCACAAAGAGAGCAAAAACAAAGGTAAAAGAAATTTCTATTTGAGTCAACATGGAAGAGACATTGTGGTCTCGACACTTTGCACTATCCCCAAAAGAAAAACACAAGTGAAAAAGAAAAAGAAAAAAAAATGAAAAATATTTTGAGTCAACATGAAGGAGATATTTTGGTCTGAATGCTTTGTGTCATCCCAAAAAGAAAAATTCAAAACAAAAGAAAAAGAGAAAAAGACAAGGACCATTTAGGTCAACATGGAAGAGACATAGGGCATCTCTATGCTTTGTGTCATACCTAAAAGGAAAACATAAAATAAAAAGAGAAAAAGACAAAGATCATTTTGGTCAACATGGAAGAGACATATGGCATATCTACGCTTTGCATCATCTCCAAAAGGAAAACAAAAAAAAAAGAGAAAAAGAAGAATAGAGATACACATAGAATAATTGTACAAAGAGAAGGAGACATCAAAAACACAATATAGGGGAACACAATATTTACATAAAAAGAAAAAGAAAAATATGTAAGGAAACCATTAACTAAGCTATTGTTTTCTTAGTCTCGGAGGAACAACAAGAAAAAGGAATAACAAGGTTAAGAGATAAGGAAATTCATTACAAGGACAAGGCTATCACTATCCTTCCTCCCATAAAATGTAGAAGCAAGAATAAGCCAAGATGAGTGATGGGAAAGGATCATGCCATAGTGAGAATGGGAAATCCTACAACTAAAGCATGAAAGGTTAATGGTGTTTTAAGGGATGAGCGGAAAACAATTAGTTTCGGTGAAATGATACTTGTTCAGTATTTAATTTAATGTTCAAAATTCTTCAGTTCTATGTCAAAGAATATGATGATATTTGCAATATGGTATGTTGGAATCAGCAATGTGAATAACTAACCTATTGGAAGGCGACAAGAGTATAAGACCTTTGTTTAAAATAAATTGAAGTCTTCGTTCACATTCAGGTGAAGGATGTGTAGGAAACGTGATCTTCTTCATTTTGTATGGTCGTTTACATTTACTAGGTTCTCCTTTTTCATGAGTAGGAGGTAGGGGACCCATAGAGCTCTTAACATCCTTGTCATTAGAAGTAGGGAATGGTTGTTCACGGGGAAGGTGAATCTGTAGATGAGAAGGAGAATTCAAGATGACCTTTCTAACATCTGAAAGTCTCCTAGGTTGAACATAATATTTGTCAAGATGAGAAGGATCTTGATATTCTAATCCTATTGTATGGGCATCAGTTGGTTGTTGTTCGAAGAGTTGATGAATTTCATGTTCATGTTTTATGTCACAACCTTGTTTACTTAATATAGTGAATCCTATACCATATGTTTCTTCAAGGTTGATAGGATTGTTTGTGAATTTTTGCTCATAAAATTGTTGAAATATTTGTGGTTGAGAGGAACTAGGTTCACTTGAGGGAGGACCCATAGGTCCTGGGTTGACTTTAGGATGTAAATATGCAAAGTTATCACGAGGTGCAACAAGAGGAAGGTCTTGTGATCTCATAGAGGGATGGTTGCATTGGCTTCAAGGTTGTTAAGGAAATCATTATAGAACTTGTCATGCTAACATCATCTTCTCCAATGATGTCTACTTCACGAGGAGGAAATTCATGAGTTAAAGGAGCATGAGAGTGTACAATGTCATTAAGGTCACAACAAAAAGTACAAGTGGACATGTCTACCAATGATTTTAGGGAGTGCCAAAATTTATTAAAAGAAAATGCCATGATGCAAATAAATAAAGATGCAATAAATGAAGAAAAATAGAGTTTTTTTACTAGAAATAGGAATGCAAAAGAATGCCAGAAACAATGTAAAATGAATGTCAAAAATATGCAGATGGACTGATTCGCCCTGGCTAGAGAATGAGTCCCAGGATGGATTTTTTTGCATTTTTCAGAATTTTGGGACTAATTTAAATGCTTTTCAAAATAGAAAATAGGCATAGAATGTAAATTTTCAGTTTTTCCAATTAAATTAAGTGCAAGAATGAAAACTAAATTAGTTTTTCACTAATGCAAAATGAAAGGTCCTAGAATGCAATAACAAATCATTGTCCCAATTGAAGTGCAATTCAAATGAAAGCTAGGATGCAATGTATGGATGCAATTAGAAGTTTTAAATTTTTTTCAAAAGTAAGGTTCACCAAAATGAAACATAGATTTTAGGAACTTGAAATGCTTGCTCTCTTCCTAAGTTTTTCACCTAGAAAGAGAGATTAAGGTTTGCTAAAGTGCTAGATGTTCATTCAAATAAGGAAATGTGTGATGTGATATGAAGTAAACTAACTAAAATAAATGAAATTGACTAATTAAAATAATCTAAAATGAATGGAAAACTGAGATTTATGCCTTGTTTGAAAACACAGTGTGATATGTAGAAACTATGAAATATGAAGAGATAGAAAGAAATATGCAAAACAGAAAGTACAGGGTCAAATATAAGTACACCTAGATGATATGTGAGATTTCTAGAATGTCTGGAATGCTGATGAAATTTTTTTATTTTTCATAGTGGTCCTCATTCGCCAAGTGTGGTGAAGCAGGACGTGGCAAATCAGTCTTGCTACTATTGAAAAAGTGTCGGGAACTGATTTCTAATAGCCGAGAGTTAATTTTTGGAAAAATACAGATTTCCATATTTCAAGTGGGACTCATTTTCCACAGGTAGAGAATCAGTCCTCCCCAAGATTTTTGAAAAGTCAAGGATCAACACTACTACTCCAGATCTGGTAATGACTGAATAATAGGTTGTCGATATCAATTCTACAAAAAATGGGCTGAAAGTCACTCAAAATTCTTGAATAGATGATGAATCAATTTGAAGAGCCTATTTGACTTGAATTCTACTTTTCAACACCTTTAAACCTATCAAATCTGCAAAACAAAGGCTACAAAGACACATGCAAAGGGGGAAAATGTTGGAGGGTTAGTAAATAGGGTTTTGCGTTGGTAAAACCCCGTTTTAGTAATTAAACCCAATTGAAATGAATGAAATGAAAGGGAAATGATAAATGAATAACATGAAAGTATTACAAACTTACCACATCCTTGAATATGTAAATCTAAAGTGATGTCAAATGGCTGCTCCAAAGTGCTTTAATTGAAGATGTAAAATGCTTCAGTGCTTGAATGCTTGTATATGGAGATTGCTTGAATGAATGAGGAGATGGTTGGAGATGTAAAATGTGGTTAAAAATGCCTACTTATACAAATCTTGTGCCTTAGTATACCTTCATACCTCATCATAGGTTGACATGAAGTGATTTTTTAGTAAAATCCTGAAAGAAATTTGAAATATTTTGAATTTGGGGCCAAGGGGGACTCATTCACCACCCTTGGTGAATGAGTCCCACCTGGGACCCAAAACCAAGTGTTGAGAAAAATGTCATATTTAATGTTTTTTGTCAGGATAGGACCCAAAAATACACTTAATATAAGCATATGAGGGCATAAAGAGACAACATAAAGCATGAGAAGGGTGTAAATAGGGAAATGCCTAGAAAAGTGTGAAATCTAGTTACAAGACCTTACAATACTTCAATATAGGACTTTTTGATGAGTGAAAAGGTGGTTTTTAGGTGGATTGCATTAAATAGAGTCTAGAAGAATGTATAAATGTCTTACAAAATTTCACAACGCTTTCACAAGACATCATTCTTTGAGTTTTAGCACCAAAATAAGCATGTTCAAGCCAAGATACATCATAAAATTAAAGCAACATATCTCCAGCACTATGAAACAAGGCCTAAAAGACTATGAAAATGGGAAGGGTCCATTTTTTTACAGTACAATTCCCTAAGTGATAGACCTTGCATGAACTTAACAAGACTCCTTTAAGCATCATTTACATGTTACATTGTTACATTTTACATCTTTTCCACCTCTCTTAAAGTAGTTTGCATTCCTGTGGTATCATCTTGCTTGTTCATGAGTTCGAAGCATACAAATCTTTGCTTGTCTCATGAAGCATGAACCAAAATTTTCCTTTCTGGCACCTTATTAAAGTTATCAAGAAGTATAACTTTGATATGGTTGAGTGAGAAGGTCATTCTATGACACAACTTTCCCCATAGCCACCTATGTGCTTGTGAGTACATACCAAATAGTGTATGTTTCTCACCTTTTGGGCTTTCTCAACTAGCAGACTGCCATGTGTTTTGTTTCCCTAGAGTGAGTGTGCATTTTCTCTTTTAAACAAATAGCCTAGATCTGATTCACAACTAGCTAAAAAAATGATCGAAGCTCGATCCTACTCTTCCCTTTTCATCTCCTTTCTCTCTTTCTCTTTCATATGTGTGTTCCTTTGTTCTTATGCTTAGTTTTCCATGGGATCTTCATCTTGGGGGCTTGATCAACCCTCCTGATCATTTTCATTCCATCTTGCTAGCATAAATGTATTTGGATCCTTCTCGATATGCATGGCCATTTTAGTGTGACTTTGAAGCAAGCTCATCCTCTCACTAAAGTGGGGGATAAATGTACCATAGAAAAATTTATCATTGATATTTTCCTGGTCTTTTAGGTCTTTCTCTCATGATGATTGGCTTATTTTGCTTCGATTTAATGTTGCAATGTAACTTATGCATTGGCATTAAGTTCTAAAATACAAATAATGATGTCTCGTGGAGGTGCTATGAAACATTTATACACTTTTCTAGACTCTGCTTATTATAGTTCATTTAAAAATCACATTTTTATCACTTATCAAGTCCTATTTTTTTTTTTTTTTAAAGTCTTGTATAAAGATTTCATGCTTTTCTAGGCTTGTTATCACTATTTACACCTTTCTTATGCTTTATTTGACCCATTTATGCACTCACAAGTCTTAATTAAGTGGATTTTTGAATGTAAACCTAACAAAAAACATTAAATGAAACTTAATTCCCAACACCCACTTAAAATCGTAAGGTGGGATGCATTTGCCATGGGTGGCGAATGAGTCCCTCTTAGCTCCAAATTCAAAATAATTCAAATTTTTGTACCATAGAAAAAAGTACCGTTTGCTTGACATGGGAATAATTCATGATAAATTGGACTTAATGAGGCCTTGATTTAGGTTTTTTGAGGCATTTTATGCATCCTCACAATGTCCCAAACCCTTACAAATTAAATAACATGCTTTTAACAACATCTTGTAAAGGTGTTGTAAAGTGTTGTAAGATGTTGTCACAGTTTTCTTTACTTAATGAACCCATTTATCCTTCATTCAAAACTAAAAAATATTTTTAATAACATTATCACATGAATTTAGAATGCTTGTGAATTAAACTTAATGATAAAGTAGTCTTGTAATGTGTCTTGCACATTCACATTGGTTCTTGTGACTTCCTAGACTATATGGACCTCATTTTAGTGTTGTAAAGTGTACTTAATCACACTTTCACATTCAATTTTGTTTCCAAAGCCCCAATTGAATTTTACATCATCACTAATAGGCCCCTATTAACCCATATTGTGCATCTTGAGGCATAATTTGATCAAATAACCAACATAGTCATCATATAAACCTAATTTTCTTAATTCTCAACATTCCAGCTAGCAAAAATGGCCTCTGTGGGGCCCATTCTCCATTACTAGAAAATTAGTCCCATCTAGGTGGGACACATTCACCATTAGTGGTGAATGAGTCCCATTTGAGCCATTTTCGAGGTATGAGCAAGAAAAAATAGGGTTTTTATTCAATTTTTCTTCAAGTCGGCCTTCTGGGTCCAATTTATGAGAAAATAAGGTGAATTCCTATAAATAAAACCTTCTAAACACTAATTCATCATGACTTAACTTCATTTATCTTTTCCTTCCATCTCAAGTCAAGTAAGCCAGGGTTTTATCATTCTAAGTCACTGTGGTACCACTTTTAAGATATTCAAGGGTAGAATATTCATGCTTTACTACAGAAATTCAATTTCAATCATCATGGAAAGGTAAAAACTCCATTGTTTCAAGATTCATTACATATTTTCATCATTTTGGATTAGTTACCTAAAAAGGGGTTTGACCAAGGAAAACCCCTATGCCTTAGCAGTCACCATTTCTTTCTCTTTCATTGTGTGTCTGTAGATTTAGGTGCTTGGATGGCTTGGAAATTATTGAAGATTAGTTTGAATTTTTTTTGAAGTCATCTCCACTTTTGCAAGGCCAAAACTTACACAAAAAGTCATTTATAGCTCTGGAAATTAGGGTTTTACACCAAGACACTTGCAGGTGCAAATTGAACAAACCCGAAAGCTACAAATTCCATTTTTGAGTTTTCAAAAAATCCAAAATGGACTAATTCACCCAGAGTGGTAAGTGAGACCCCCTATACATGTTTTTTGAATATTTTTGTAGATTCAAAACACCTATTTGGCTCAAACGAGCCCCACTACAACTTTCCAAAACTGGGACTTATTTGCCTAGAATGGAAAATGAGTCCCACAATGCCTAAATTTTAGCATAAACAACATTTAAAATTTCATTTCTTAACCCCTTCAACATCTCAGGTGCAAACTTTCAGTTTGGTTCATTTCTATTAAGTTTTGCATTTATTCCTAGTTCATTGTTGCATTACACAATGTGTTTTCAAACATTACTTATTTCTGAGGTTTCACATTCATATTTGATCAATTTCATAACTTATTTGCGCTTATATATTTTATTTATTCTAAATTACATCATACATATCATAATTTGAATAAAACTAGCTAGCATTTTTGCCTACCTCTCTCCTTTTAGGTGAAAAGCCCTAGAAGAGTTAGAGTCTTGTGATGCCAAAAATCTATGGTTCATTTTGGTGAACCTGATTTTTGAACATCTTATCCTTTGATTTGGAGTCAATTTTCATCTACTCTAGCTTGCATTGAATTTTCATTAGAGTTGCATTGGTTAATTTTCATTTAGGGTTTCAAATTTTTCTATTAGAAAAACTTGCATTTAGCTTGCATTTTTGCATAAAATTTTATTAAAAATATCTAAAATTGGCCATATCCATCTTAGGCTTGCATCTTACAACATTAAACACATCAAAAAAACTTCAAAATTTTTGAAAATTTTACAAAAAACCAGTACTAGGACTCATTCACCATACTGGGCGAATCAATCCCTGTCTAGATTTTTGAGTATATGATATTGCATCAAAAACCTCATTTATGTGCTTCCTAAGCCTTCTAGTATCATATAGTATAAATCTAGAAATTTTTTGGAACATTTTTTTATGCATTTAGCTCAAAAACATCATTTTAGATTCCTCATTCTTCACATTCCTTCATTTGCAAACACCATTCAATCTGAAAATGGTTACATTTTTGCAATTTTGGACAACATTGATAAAAGTAGTTTTCACTTTTGCATATTCAATGTTTCTATTTGTCAAAATTTACATAATTTTGATTAAATTTCTTTTCATTATTACATGTAAATTGTTTTCATTTTTCAAATCTTGCATATATTGGATAAGAGTGTGTTGTATCTTTACATATACATTGTTTGTATTGTTGAAACATTGCATGAGATTGTTACATATGATTTTCATTATTATTCAAAAAATGCTAGTACCTTAGATATTTATTCATGTCAAGAAACATTTCCTATCCTCTCCCTCTAAGATTTTTTTTGCTAAAGAGACTACAACTTGGGCCATTCCTAATGATCATACTTGTTCTTCTCATAATATCTCTCCTCTTGGGGCCAAAGATATTTTAGTAGAGTTTTGAGAATCCTAGTTGTTTCTCTACTTTTACCTCTCTTAGTGGAAAACACATTCAAAACCAACCTAACACAACCTTAGATGATCATGATAGAAACATTTGTTCTTCCTCTAGTATCTCTCCTAGTTGTGAAGTAGATACTTTGATTCATGTTAGACAACACAATTGCTAAAGGTCATCAATATCTTAGTTTTCCCCTTCACCTAGGGAAACCCATCTTGATAAATAATCTTCAACCATTGATCATTCCCATAATTGTGATAATGTCCTTTTAGAAGAACCAACCTATGAATGTCAACAACATTTGGTTTGTTTTTCTCCTAAAAACTCTCCTCCTAGGGAGAATCTCATGGTGCACAAACATATGAACATTGACACATATCCTTCAACCACTAAACCTTCCTTAGATGAAGATACCAAAGTGACATTCGATTCTCCTTCACCAACATATCATGCCAATCTAGAAAAAAAAATTGAAGTTATGATGACACAAATGAGATCTTCTTTAATTAGTAAGCTTCCTAAGTCACCTTCCATTAGTGAAAAACAAAAAAAATTGAGCCATCTTAAAATCCATGATGCAATCTACTCATACCAATGTTTTTTTGCCACTAATTTGTAACTTGGTGACTCAAACATCTAAGGGACCACACAATACTCCTACACCATTACCTTTTCCTCAAAAAGTTCCCAGTGTTGAAGATCTTAAAAAGACTCCTACTAATATATTTGTATGGGAACTCATTCAACTCTCACCAATAGTAAAATTTCTCTTTCATGAAATGTTGGAAATACAAAAGGAATAGATCCAATATTATATCAAATAGAATCATGTAACATCCTCCTCTCCTCCCATGCAAGCTACTCAATCTGAAATCACATTCCCTAAACATGAATTTCCCTCACTTGCGATTCAAAACAAAAATGATCCCTTGATGATAAAGGTGATCATTAATAAAAATTTAATTAGACACACCCTCATCAACAATGGATCAAAAATTAGTATTTGTAGCATGCACCTCCTACACAAACTTGGTATGGACACACAACTCATTCAACTTAATGATGTTCATATTAATGGCTTTGACAATGTTAATAGATAACCACTTTGGATGATCACATTACCTATTGAGTTCAGACCTATAGTTTAGCCTACCTCTATTCATATCATGCACAAACCTCTTCCATACAATCATCTCCTAGGAAGACCATGGATTCATGCTATGAAAGGAGTCCCATCTACCCTTCACCGTGTCATGAATTTTGAATAAAACAACAAGATATTCATGATTGATGTAGATGAGTGAAGCTATACATCGACTAATCACAACACTTTCAACTCCCCTAAACCTTCCATTCCTAGATAAAAACTTGAACCTATACAAGTTGAAGCTAATTCTTCACCTACAAAAAAACTATTTTGTGACACTTGGGGGTTGTTAGATTCTACACTTCCTTTCCATAAGATTTCCAAAATCTCAACCTCATGGTCCAAATATTCATATCCAAACAATTCATTTTCAAACACAAGTTCTAGTAGTGATTGGAGTTCCATGCCTCCCTTTAAGGAAATGTGTGCAATATCCCACTCTCAACCCAAACAACCTTGTGTTCCATTCGCTCGACTTAGTTCTACCAAATCCCCCCATGGTGGTTATGGGGGAAATATAATTCCCATCCCTCATGAAACAACATCCCATCACATTAAAAAGGATTTGATTTCTTGTAAAGAAACTAAACCTTCTCACAAACACACACGCCCTTCATCTTACTTGGAATATTATTATGGTATCAATTGCATTCTTCCTCCTACACATGGATGGAATAAACACATGAAAAAAAATGACATATCATACTCTTCCAAGACCGATCTAGGGATATCTCCCTTATCTCCACTTTCATCAAAGACTTTACATAACAATAACATCCAAACTCTCAAGCATTGTGGTGCTCTTCCTTTTGTAGAAGCACCTAATTCTTCTACTTGATACTTCCCTTCATCCATTCTAGGCTCACCTTTGTCCTACACTATGTGGGGGAAAGAGGCTATGTAGCCTTTTCCTCATATGCCACTTGTGGTTTCCTCCTTTGGCTAGTAATTAACCTTTCATGCATACATATGAGCAAGCTTGGGATGTGGACGACATGCCTTAAGTTGGCTCACATATGACACACTACCCTTTTCATGATGTAGCTTATCAGAAACATATGACTTGTCAGAGGGATTTTAGAGTAAGCTCTCATGTCCTCCTCTTCTACTTTAACTTAATTTCTCATAGTACGGATGCTCGCAACTACTTTAAAGTGGGTGAATACATCACCACTCACATTTCATTGTATGATTTTTTTCTTCTTGCAATGTGTCCTCTTCTTGCTGGAGTCATTAGGCTTGATTCCATCCAATACCATGATACTTATTTTGACTTATTCTCTCTTGGAGACATTAAGCGTGATGATCCCTAAGATGAGACCTTGCATGAATTAATAAAAATCCCTTTGAACAATCCTTACATTGTCTTGCATTAACAATGTCTATGAGTTTCAAGCATACAAAGCTTTAATTACCTCATGGAGCTCTAAAATAATTTTCATTTTTGGCTTCTTATTACAATTATTAGGAGGTATAACTTTGATAAAGTTGAGCAGGAAGCCCATCTAGCGGTACGACTTTCCCCATAGCCACCTTTGTGTTTTTGAGTGAATACCAACTAGTATATGTTTCTCACCTTTTGGGATTTCTCACCCCATGGACAACCAAAAATTTTGTGGCCCCAGAGTATACTTTTGGTTTTTCTCACCCAGTGGATAGCCAAGATTTATGTCACCCCAGAGTGATTACACATTTCATTTCCAAACAAACAAGCCTAGATATGATCAACAACTAGTTGGACAAACAATTGATGCTTGATCCACTTCACTTTCATTTCTCTTAGTACTTTCCATTGCATGATTTTGTATCTTGATGGTTTGACTTAGGATCTTAGATCCTTGGGGGCTTGCACAACCTCCTTTGATCTTTTTCATTCTTTGTCATCTACATCTGAACACTTGGATCTCTCTTGAATGTCTACTTTATTGTAAGTTTGAAGCAAGTTCATCCTCTCACTAAAGTGGGGGCTAAATGTATCGTAGAAAAAGTACCCTTTGCTTGACATGGGAATAATTCATGATAATTTGGACTTAGTGAGGTCTTGATTCAAGTGTTGTGAGTCATTTTATGCATCCACACTAGGTCTTGGACCCTTGCAAATTTAATAACATGCTTTTAACGACATCTTGTAAAGGTATTGTAAAGTGTTGTAAGATGCTTTCATGCTTTTATAGACTTAATGAACCCATTTCTAATTAATTAAACGTTAAAAAATGGTATTAATAACATTATCACATCTATTTAGAAGGATTGTGAATTAAAATTAATGATAAATTAGTGTTGTAATGTTTCTTGAACATTCATATTGGTTCTTGTGACTTCTTAGGCTATATGGACCTCATTTTAGTGTTGTAAAGTGTACTTAATCACATTTTCACATTGAATTTTATGTCCCAAGCTCCAATTGAATTTTACATCATCACTAAGAGGCCCCTATTAACCCATGTTGTGCATCACGAGGCATAATTCGATCAAATAACCAACATAGGAATCATATAAACTTGATTTTCATACTTCTCGGCATTCCTATAGACATGGAAAATATACTGACATACTTGGTTCCGATCACTAACACCATTTCATCCTAAATCATCCCTCGGTCTAACCATTTAATTGAATATCCCTTATTTGATTAAATTGATCAATTTTCCTCTCTTAATTAAATAAATCATTTTATCTAATTAAGTATTTCTCCCTTGTTAATTAAATCAACCAATCTGATTTAATTATCCCTATTTAATTAAATAATTCATTTTATTTGATTACATCTCTACATTCTGCCCATTAAAACCTTATTTAGTTTAATCTAAGTTTATCTCCTTTAATTAAATAAATCAAAAATATTTATTTAATTAATCCTTTTATCATTTTCTTCTCATCTTTTGATTTAAATTAACCCATAAATCTAAGTCAAAATTTTCACATCATCTAATCCTTTATTAAATTAATTAACATTCTAACACCAAATCTATGAACCAAGATCCTAACACCTACAATAAACAACAAAAAAACATATAATTAGATTCCAATGCAAGTTAAGACCAATATTCCCCATAAAATCCATTTAACTATGCTCAAAATAGGAATAAAACAAGAACTCAATGAAAGATGATAAAAACAAAATAAATCCTATTAAGAACATGGAACTCTTGATCTTATGGGAGAGTTGGTGCCAATTTGATGTGGAAATTGGCCCTTTCCCAGCTCCTATGCAAGCTTTGATGATTTGATGAAGATCGTGATCCACTTTGTTGAAGTTTGAAGTGTGCTCCAATATAAAATATGCATAACCTAGCTATAAAATTCAATGAGATGATGAAGATTGCTATGAATTTGAGTATAGTAAGTTTACTCAAGTTTTGGATGGTAAAATGAGGAATGAGACCTCTTATTTATAGAATGATAAGTTGGATAAATGGCCAAAATGAAGCAATGTGGGACTAAAATTCAACCAATGGCAAGGTGCCACTTTTCAAGATGAGAATGGATGGAGGGTGTGCACATTTTGATGAATGTGCCCATAAATGCAATCAGGTGATATTTGAAATTAGTGAAATGACATGTAAGAGGAAAGGAAATGCCTTAAATTCCACTTGGATCAATGCACAAGGAAATGTAAGATGAAATGAATGTCTTTTTGGAAGGACAAAGTCCACTTGGATTTTGAATTCAAATTTGCGGAATATTCCTCCATTATGCCATGTTGAGGGAAAATAGAGATTTAATAAATGAATTAAATCTATTTTCATGTGCAAGTGGAAAAAGCTAGAAGATGGGACATGGATGACGATTAAATTAATCAAAGGTTAATTAATTTAATGAAGGAATAGATGATGTGACAAATTTGACTTAGATTTATGGGTTAATTTAAATCAAAATATGAGAAGAAAATGATAAAAGGATTAAATAAATAAATATTTTTTATTTATTTAATTAAATGAGATAAAGTTAGATTAAACTAAATAATATTTTAATTTAATTTAATTTAATGGGTGGACTTTAGATATGTAGTCAAATAAAATGAATTATTTAATTAAATAGGGATAATTAGATCAGATTGGTTGATTTAATTAACAAGGGAGAAAGACTTAATTAGATAAAATTATTTATTTAATTGAGAGTAAAATTGATGAATTTAATCAAATAAGGGGTATTCAATTAAATGGTTAGACTGAGGGATGATTTATGATGAAATGGTGTTAGTAATCGGGATCAAGTATGTCGATATATTTTCCATGTCTACTATTCTATCTAGCAAAAATGACCCCTGTGGGATCCATTCACCATTACTAGCAAATTATTCCCATCTAGGTGGGATCCATTCACTATTAGTGGTGAATGGGTCCCATTTAAGCCATTTTTAGGGTATGAGTGGGAAAAATTAGGGTTTTTATTTTTTTTCTTCATGTCCACCTTGGTGGTCTAATTAATGGGAAAATAAAGTGAATTTCCTATAAATACAACCTTATAAACCATAATTCATCATTACTTGACTTCATTCATCATTTTTCTTCCATCTCAAGTCAAGCAAGCTAGGGTTTTTTCATTCTAAGTCATCGAGGTAGCACTTTTCAGACATTCAAGGGAAGAATCTTCATGTTTTGTTGTAGACATTCAAGCTCAATCATCATGAAAAGGTAACAACTCCATTTTTTCATGCTTCCTTACAAATTTTCATCATTTTGGTTTAATTACCTAAAAAGGGGTTTGACCAAGGCAAACCCCTATGCCCTAACATTCACCATTTCTTTCTCTTTCATTGTGTGTTTATAGATTTAGGTGCTTAGATGGCTTTGAAATTATTGAATCTTGATTATTTTGAAAACTTGATGAAATAATATCCACCTTTTGAAGGCCATAACTTAACAAAAAGTCATTTACAACTTTGAAAATTAGGGTTTTAGATCGAGACACCTAGAGGTTCAAATTGAGCAGATCGAAAGCTATAGATTCCATTTTTGAGTTTTTAGAAATGAAAAAATGGACTAATTTTCCTATAGTAATGAATGATTCCCACTATACATTTTTTCTTCATATTTTTATAGATTCAGAGACCCATATGGTTAAAATGGGCCCTAGTACAACTTTCCAGAACTAGGATTGATTCGCCCAGAATGGCGAATGAGTCCAAATAGGCCTAAATTTCTACATTAGTAGCATTTCAAATGTCATTTATATCCTCCTTCAACATCTCAAGTTCACACTTTCATTTTAGTTCATTTTTGTTAATTTTTGCATTTATTCCTAGTTCATTGCATTACACAATGTGTTTTCAAAAATTACTTGTTTCTTAGGTTTTGCATTCATATTTGATCAATTTCATAACGTATTTGCAATTAAATCATTCCATTTAGTCTAAATTACATCATACATATCCTGATTTGAATGAACCTAGCTAGCATTTTTGGCCTACCTCTCTCCTTTTAGGTGAAAAACCCTAGAAGAGTTAGAGACTCTTGTGGTGCCAAAAATCTATGGTTCAATTTTCTTTCAGGTTTTTATTCAAAAATACCTTATGTCATCCTTTGATGATGTATTATTGGGTTATTACAGAATAAGTGTGTATAAATAAGTGTTTTTCTACCCATTTTACATCTAATTTCATTCAAGCATTCACTTACATCCATCCATTCAACATCTTGCATTCAATCATAGCATCATTGAATCAAGCAATAACTAAGCATCTTGGAGCAACCATTGACATATCTTTAGATTTATTGAACAAGGTTGTGTTGAGTTTAGGACACATTACATGTTGTTTATTCATCATTCCTTGTTGATTTCATTTCATTTCTTTATTATGGGTTTGATTACCAAAGTGGGATTTGACCAAGAGAAATCCCTATACTCTAACCGTTAACCATTTTTCCCCTTTTGCATATGTTTTTGCAGACTTTTTTATTCAATTTTTTTAAGAAAATAGGTGTTGAAAGGTGGTCAACAAGTCAACAAAGTGTTTCAAGTCAACTAAACCCTAATTCAAGCTTAGAGACAACCTATAGTTTGTTTTCTATAGATTTAACTCTGTCAACCCGACAAGAAGACAAGTACAAATCTAAACCTACAGGATTGATTCTTGAATTTGTAGATTTTTGGAGGAGGATTGATTCACCATCAGTGGTGAATGAGTCCCATCTAAGGGTTGAAAATGTTGATTTTGACATAATCTAGTTTCTGACAGTCGGAAAGCAGTTTCAAGTGCTTCTACTAGTAGGAGGAATAATTCGCCATCAGTGGCGAATGAGTCCCACTGGTGATTTACAGTGATTTTTTCCACTATCCAGAACCTTCCAAGATCAAAAATCAACTTCCAGGTGCACTCTACTAGACCTCTTTCATTCATGTTTCCATTAGTTTATGTTTTAGTTCATTTTTGCATACCTCATTGTGTTTTCAAACATTGCATATTTCATTAGTTTTTCGTTACTAATTAATCAATTTCATCACTTAGTTGCATTTACATTATTCCATTTAGTCATATAATCATTTCATACATTCTCTTATTTGAGTGAACCACCTCAATTTTAGGGTTCTATCTCTCTCCTTTGAGGTGAAAGATCCTAATCTAAGTGCAAGAGCAATATATAGAATTCCCACAAAATTGATGGTTCAAACCACAACACTTAATAAATGATAGGAGGCCACATGGAAACACTTTCTTGTAGTACACAGGCTCCACCATCTCTTTTTCTTTATAGCTTTGATCCACGTGTCCTTTTCCCATCACCCCTGTGAGCCATAACTCATATGCAACTTTCATCAATGGGGAGATAGGGAGAGGTTGATATTAGATCTCTCGGAATCCTCATACACACTCTTTAGCTAGTAATAGCTTCATCCTTCATACATCTTTCGCTAAGGTTGAAAATTATTTTAAGCATGTGCAGTATAGGCATATTAGAAACACACATTTTACTACCCATTCCCTTTGTTAAGATTTTAATTAAATATTTTCCCACATATCTATGCTCCAAATTCTTAGGATTACTCCTCTTATAAAATGCCCACTTCCCCATTGGGAATTTGGAAAGAAAGATGGAGCTCGTAGTGGATGGTGAGGAGTGGTCAAGATTAATCCAAGTCACCTGCTATCGACCATTGATTTAGTTGAAACTCAACAATACTAACCTTTGGTCCCATCATCAACAAAGGCTAGTGGAAATGACCCACTAGCCTATGGGATTATTTTAACAATCAAGAAAATAAAACGAGCACACAAGGAACAGTCTAGATTTGACCACCTCATTTATTTCCCATTGTTGATCTTCTTTAATGACTAGATGTATGCCTTATCAATGATGTCTGGCCCACCAATCGTCTAGGACATGTGGCCTTTGTTCGTGAGCCAAAATGAATAAAAGGATGAGACACAAAATGGAATGGGCATACAGGAAACGGTCCAATTTTTTTGCATCGATCGAATGGAATTCATGGGTTCATATATCTTCACATGTCAAAAATTGTTAATCCTAAAAGGGAATTGACTAGGTCGATGAAGCCACACTCATGACACAAAAGACTTAAGATATTTTAGTGGTAATTATTTAGCCCGACTTTGGAAAATTTCAAAAATAATGATTCAACATGATCAATTGGTAAAATAGGACTAGAGGGCCAGTCACTCAATGAGTTTTGATGTCAAGAGTCATAACTTAAAGGATTGATGACTTACACAAGGATTCAATCAAAAAATTATAACCTAGGTGAGGATATAGAATCACAAGGTTTTTCAAATGAGACTTAGGTAAACCTAAAACCCCTTATACAGTAGCAAGAGACAAAACCCATAGTTGATTTAAACTCATCAAATTTTTGGAAATGGAACACATAAAAATTTTAGGGGTTCCATCAGCATGGTGTTTAACAATTTCTTTAAAGTGGGGGTGTACATTGACATTATTTTTTTATTTTCATGTTTCATATATAGTCTTTTTACTTTATGTGATGTTTCTTTCACTCTACATATGACATTGGGTGTGATGTCCCTCAAGAATGTGATCTCTCTTAGCATATTATAATCCTCTTAGTGGCTTGATGCGACACACTGCATCCCCTGAGTTGTGAATCTTCTATTCTTTGATTCGTCCTCTCTTGGAGACATTAGGCACAATGTTCCCCAAGTTAAAGACCTTATATGAACTAAACAAGACTCATGAGAATTTTTATTTACACTATTGTTGCATTTGCATTTTTGGTTATATGGCCACCTTGCATAATGCACCTTGCATGTATGTGGAGACATCTTGTTTGTTCATGAGTTCCAAGCATACAAAGCTTTGCTTGCCTCATGAAGGTCAAAGTTTATTTTTGTGTGGCACCTTATCTTGAAGTTATCAGTGGGTCTAAATTTGGTATGGTTTGACGAGAAGCCCAATTGAGGTATGACTTTCCCATAGCCACTCACACATGTGTATGTGAGTGCATATCAACCATGTGTGTATGTGACTCATGGGTATGTGCATGATCATCATGGAAAAAATAGGCCCTTAAGTGGCGAAAAAATTGGAAAAATTAGAGTTAGGCAACTTGACATAAAAATTTGAATAAGTTATCTATATTATTTCAGAGATATGTAAGAATAGAATCTATAGAAAATTGAGTGTAGTTTATAAACTACTAGGTTTATTAAAAAAAAAATCTATATAGTGAAAATTTGAAATTTCAATGCAATGGTACTTAAATTTTAGGGAAAATATAAGTAGGTGTTTGTCTGACCACCCTAACCATAGTAAAATGATAATATTTTTTTATACGATTTTAGATATAAGTAGAGGACTCATGTCCCAATGTGATGCATATTTTTTTATATTTTTTTCCAAGTAAATAATTAATTATGATTTTTTATTACATGTTTTAAATAAAAACTTGTATGTTTGACCACCTTAACTTGTTCAAAACTTCATGAAATTCTTTTTTAATCTTATATTATAAAGCATAGAATGTGACACATGTTTTGGATTCAAAAATGTGATACCATTTGAAAGCTATAGATGTTTTTCAATCAGCCTATCAATCAGGACTTTAGTCGTAATTCAAATAGAAAATGAATAATAATTATTTATTAAATTCAAAGTAAAGCATAATTTATATTGGTGGAAAGCTGAGGATCCCTTTTAAAAACCCTTTTCGTTTCATGAATTTTGGGTAAGAAAAAGTTTCCATCCACATACCCATCATATCACCACTTTTTTGCCCATCATGATATTGCACATACCCTCACCTCTTTCGGATCCACACTCAGAAGATGGCCTAAAGTTCTGTTGCCTCAGATTGAGCATGCATTTTTAGAAAAACAAACTAGATCTCATCCACATTGTGTTGGACAAATAGTCAAAGCTTCATCCATCCATCCCTTTTGGTTTCTTTTCTTTTCTCATTGTCTTTGGTAGTGTATGCTTGTGCCTTAATGATGTTCTTTATGTGATTTTCATGTGTTTTATTTTGTGCCTATGGTATCTTGCCATGGGATCTTGATCCTAGGGGCTTGATCACCCCTCTTGATGTGAATTTATCTACTTTAGTGTGAGTTTGAAGTAAGTTCATCCTTTCACTAAAGTGGGGGCTAAATGTAGTGTTAAAAAATGTCATTAGTAACATTTTCACACTTTTTTGGGCCCTCCTTATAAAATTGAGCTTCATTATGCATTGAATTAGTGTTGTAATGTGTTGAACACACCCAAATTAGGTCTTGGGCCCTTGTAAACTAAATAAACTTAATCAAACCTTATTTAGGGTGTTGTAGTGTTGTAACACACTTTCCTATGGTTTTATTAAATAATTGGGCTACTTTGTGCCTTAATTGGCCTTAGTTTGCATCCAAAAGCCTTAATTAATTGGAAAGGACAGAGCAGACATTGAATAGAGCAGACATTGAACAACGGAATTAGACTATGAATTTCCAGAAAACCCTAACTGAACTAATACACCACTTTTTCGTGTATGAGTCCCAGTGTAGGTCAATTTCCAAATTTTTACAAATCTAAAATCTACACTGCGAGAAACCTTAATCTAGGACTAAATTGCCCATACTAGCGTATGAGTCCCAATAACATTAAAATCTTTTTTTTTAGAATTTAAGAGCTTCATCCAGTTCTCTTTTGATTTTCAAGTGCACACCTTTCATCTCACATCTTTTCATTCTATTTTACATGCTTTTCTAGGTCATTCAGTAAAATATTGCATTGCATTAGGTATTACATTTTATTTTTCTTTCCAAGGCCTAGCTTGGTGGTGAACCCCTCCTTAGTTTATTTAATCAAACCCTAGGACAAAACTATTGCAAAATCTCTTTCTCCTTTGCATACTTTAGATTGAGATCTTTAGGGTTGTCCTTGAACAAGAGAGTGTGAAGATTGTTATTCTATCTCCCAAGTATAAAAGCAACCAAATTCAACCTTTAAATTATAAATATATATTTTTAAAAACTTTTGGAATCAAATTTTATTTCTTTTTCCATCACAATAAAGACCATTTTTAAAGAGTGATGTTCACTATAACTAATATGACTTTTTTATATGAAGGATAAAATTCTATTTTTTCTGAATTTAACTTTATAGCTATGATATCTAGCATGTTCATTTGGTTTCATATTGTTTTATTGAATTTTTTTTCTCAATTAATTTTTGAAGTCAAGCCAATTACAATTTAGACATAGGTGGACCATATACAACATAATTATTTTTTGTATGTATCGAAATTCATTTTTTTAGCTAGATAAAGGACATCAATACCTAGCACGAACATTTTTTTTTGATAATCTACTATGTTTCCACATGTGTAAAATAAAGAGCTTGATTTTTGGTGAAAAATCTATGTTTAATTAAACTAAATATTAAATATAATAAAAATATATATATTAAAATTATATTTGATGGATAACTCATTCTGAGGAATACCATTGTCCAGTTGGGTCTCTGAAGTTGCTTCCATTTTCATCCTCAACCTAAACCTGGGAATGCAAAATTTTGTATTAAAATGAGAAAGGAGGGGAGAAGGGAAAAAAGGGGGGTTCGAGTGAACTCCCCTTTGAGTGAAGGGAGGTTCACTTGAAGGGGATTTCAGTTGAACCCCCTTCTTTTTGCAATTTCCCTTTGTTTTCACTAAAAAAATGTGCCAAAATGGGTTCGAGTTAACCTAGCATCAAAAAGGGGTTCGCTTGAACTAAGGGGGTTTGAGTGAGCCCTTTTATGGGTTTGTGCACATAAATTTTTTGAGAGAACCCCTAAATAACCCAAAATTTCATCTTTGGTAGCATTTTTGCAATTTTCCTTCATGAAGGGAATTGTAAACTAGTGAAACATTGAAAATTCTCGCTCTATATTTTAGGGAGGCAGAACCAACAATTTCCTACAAGTTTCATTTAAGGAAACCTTAGAGATCTCAATCTAGAGGTGAAATGAGGGAAAGATATTTGCAATAAGGTGTCGTAGGGGTACAGTTAAAGACTAAAAGGGGGAGTTCACCACCAAGCAAAGGCTTGGAAAGAAAAAGATGAATGCAATATAAAAACCTAACTATATGGAATAAACTATGAAACTAAAATACAAAATAAAAAATTGTGAGAGAGCATAGGAGTACCTAGATGAAAGATGTGATCAAAACAAGCTCTGAAACCCTAAAATTTTGACTTTTTCTGCTCATTGGGAATCATATGATAGTCTAGGTGACTTAGTCCTAGAAAAAGGTTTTTGTGCCAAAATTGGAATCTCTCAGTGATTGATCTAAATCTCTTAAAATATGGAAAAAGGTAGTATTGGGACTCATATACCCAAAGTTGAAATTTAGTCCTAGTATTAGGGTTTTTCTAAAACTCATTTATCCTCTAGTGGTCTTCTGTAGCTTCTCTCTTTTCAAATATTTGATTCATAAACACTAAATCCTGGCCTATAGGTGACTTTTCGTGATCTTACAATTAAGGAGATAACTTTAGAAAATTTCTTCAATCTTGCAACTCAATCTTTGAAGATCCTTCAAGCTCTAAAAGACCTAGATCTACAATCACACATGTAGAGAGAGATTAAAAACTTATTGATTGTTATGGAATAGTGGTTTTCCTTGTCAAACCCCATTTAGCTAATTAAACCTTATGATGAAACAATGAAGCATGAATATGAAACATGAACAATGATCTACCTTGAATGATGTCTTGAAATGAAGGTCTGCAATCTAATGTGAAGTGACCATGAAGAATGTAGATCTTGATCTTGAATTGGATGTAAAACAGTGCTCAAATTGGATCTTGAATGCTACATTACAACACTAGCTCAACAACATGCTTGATGCTTTATGCCTTTCACTTGATAATGGATCTTGAATTTCTACAAAAAATGATGAAGAAATTTTCCCTTGAATTCCTTAGAAATGCTCCTGAATACTCTAGTATGCTCTTGTGAAGTCTCAGGATGCTTGAATCTTGATTTCTTATGTGAAACAATGAGTTGAAACCTTGTTTATATAAAAAATCCATCTAACTTATCATTTATTAGATCCCAAATTCTAGCATTCATGAAATTTTCATCCAAAACCTCGATTTTCCACTCAAAACCCTAAAAAGGGGGTAAATGGGACTCAAACATCCATGGTGGCATATAGGTCCCATATGTGTGGGACTCATATGCCCAAGTTGGCATATAGGTCCCATTTGGGTGGGACTCATATGCCCGAAGTGGTGTATGGGTCCCACTAGGCCATTTTGGGCAAACAAAATGTTAGGGGGTTAAGATATTAAGTGTATTTATTGATTATGTCAAGATATTGGTCTAAATATGTCTTGAGATGAATAATAAAGGGTCTCAGGGGCCTATTAGTGATGATATGAATGCCATAAATGCAAGAGGCCCCAAAACTTAATGTGAAGGTGTAAATATATAGAGTTTACAACACTAAATTTAGGAAAAATTAGGTCTATCTAGCTTAAAAGGGCCCTAAAACTAGAATGTGAATGTGTAAAACACATTACTGTAGACACACAAAATATGCATACATGTCGATCCAATAGTTTAATCAAATAACCTTCATTTAATCAAATATAACATTTTATCCTTCAAATTAAATAAATCCACTTCATCATTACATCATTTAAATAAATCAATTAAATCCTAACATTTCATTAATTAACCTTTATCTTGCATCATCCCTTTAATTAAATAAATCAAACATTCATTTAATTAAATCCAAAATTCATATTTCTCCCCTTTTGATTTAAATAAACCCAAATATTCAAGTCAAAGGGGTCAAACTCACATAATCATCATTTGAGCTAATCTAATCCCAATTAGCCTAACCTAACCACCCATCACATCCTCTAGATATTCCCAATTGCACAAATAAATCAATTTATTGATTTATTAAAATCCTTATTTTCTTTCAACTTGGCATAAAAAATAGAATATTCCCTCAAGTTTGAAAATGTTGACAAGTTGACTTGTCCCTTCCAACATTGCATTAACTTCTCATTTTCATGTCCCCCTCTCAACATTTATTTCACAAATTTGAATTTGAAATCTCCCTCTCTTGGGAACATTGGCCAAAACTTGCACATTCCTCAACCTATGGAAAGTTTACAAGTGGCCTCTTTTCATTGGTTTTTTTTAGTCCCACATTCATCCATTTGGTCATTCTCTCATCAGAATAATATATAAATAAAGGGCTTAATCTTCATCAACCCATCTACAACTCTTATGCAAAGTTACTCTCTTGCACTGAGAACTAATTTTTCTCTTCTTACTCCATCACCATTGAATTTTCAGCATTTGAGCTTGTCAAGGGTTGGGAAAGGGTCACTTTTCACAACAAAGTGACACCAATCCACTATGGAATAGGTGTGCATTATGTATATTTTGTGCTTTTAGTTTAGTTTGTTTTGTTATCATGTTTAGGAAGCATTTTGCATTATTTCATAGGAGCATTTTGAGGAATTTTTAGGTTACTTGAGGTTTTAGTCTTTGCATATTTTAATAGATGCTCACAATTACAACACTATATCAAGGAAAAATTAGGCTCATTTTAATGTTAATCATTCTCAATTTAAGTGTGAAAAAGGACTACTTTTTTCTACACTACATTTAGTCATCACTTTAGTGAGAGGAGGAACTTGATTCAAACTCACACTAAGGTAGACATTCAAGAGGGGTATAAGTATACCAATGTAGATGGTCTAGGATGGAAAAGAGTAAGGGGGTGGTCAAGCCCATAGGATCCAAGATCCTACGTAAAACCAAGATAAGCACAAAATGACACACACAAGGTGTGTGATATGCAACAAAACAAGATAGATAATGAATGTCACACATTGAAATCAAGAAGGAAAAGGTGGATCAATGGATCAATTTGACCATTTGTCCCGCACATTGTGGATAGATCTAATATTTGTTTAAAATGCATGCTCACTCTGAGGAAACAAAACTTAGGTTTTCCGCTGGGTGAGTATCCAAAAGGGTGGCTTACAAGTGGAATGCATGCTCACAAAATGTCTCACAAGTTAATAGAGATCTCAATCTAAAGGTGAAATTAGGGAAAGATATATGCAACAAGGTGTCCTAGTGGTGTGATTAAAGACTAAAAAGGGGGGTTCACCACCAAGTAAAGGCTTGGAAATAAAGAGGAATGCAATATGAAAAACTAACTATATGGCATAAAGTATGAAACTGAAATACAAAATAACAAACTGAGAATGAGTAGGAGTACCTAGAAGAATGATGTGATCAAAACAAACTTCAAAACCCTGAAATACTAAATTTTTATGCTCACTAGGACTCATAGGCTAGTCTAGGTGATTTAGTCCTAGACTAGGCTTTTTGTGCCAAAACTAGAATATCTCAGTGACTAATCTAAATCTCCTGAAATATGGAAAAAGGAAGTACTGGGAATCATATGCCCAATGTGGTGATTTATTCCAAGTATTAGGGTATGGCTAAAACTCAGGTATCCTCTAGTGGTTTTTTGTAGCTTCTCTCCTACCAAATCTCCAAGTTAAAAACCTTGAATTCTAGCATGTAGTTGACTTTCTGTGTTCTTGAAAGTAAGGAGACAACTTCAGCAACTTTCTTCAATCTTGCAACTTAGTCTTTGAAGATCCTTCATGATCCAAAACACCTAGATCTACAATCACACATGTAGAGAGAGAGAAACTTGTTTATTTTTATGGAATAGGAGTTTTCCTTGGTTGAACCCCATTTAGGTAATTTAACTTTATGATAAAATAATGAAACATGAAACATGAACAATGATACCTTGAATGATGTCTTGAAATGTAGGTTTGTAATCTAACATGAAGTGGCCATGAAGAATGTAGATCTTCATCTTGAATTGGATATGAAACAATGCTCAACTTGGATCTTGAATGCTAGATCACAACACTAGCTCAATGACATGCTTGATTCTTTATGCCCTTGACACATGATAATGGATCTTGAATTGCTGCAACAAATGATGAAGAAATCTACCCTTGGAATTCCTTATAAATGCTCTTGAATACTCTTTGGTGCACCTTGGGTTTGTAAAATATGTATGAGCTTCACAACTTGGTTTCCTATTGCAAACACTATCGTGAGACGTAGTTTGAGACTCTTGTCATCTCGTAACACATCATTCATCATGGATGTTGTTTTCTCTAGCTCTTTCACTCATAGTGTTGACACTAGTCAACCCACTATGGATCATACCTTTAACACTTCATTTCCCATGACTTCCCTACCCACACCTAATGTGACTGATGTTGATGCAATGATCAAGCTAATTTCACTCATGAGAACCTTAGAAGAATGCATGAAGAACTTGATAAATTTCAAGATTTTATGAGTTATGAATGCAAGGATACTAATGTAGTTCCTATGATAGATAACATGAGAAAAATGCTTACCAATGAAAAAGGAATATAAATTTTTCACAACCTTACTCACATCATCAATCATCACATAAGAAAAAAGGAGAAGCATACTATAAATCATTTGGTCATCTTCTTTTAAGGTCAACGTCATTAGGGCCTAGTTAAAATCTCACTTGACATTGCATTCTCACAACATGACATAAATAAACATGCAGCCTATGGTCATCTTTGCATAGTTGGAAGAATCAATGGTAAGCCTACTAATGGGATATTAATTGATCCCTTTTTTTAGAGAATTTGATCACTAAATAATTCCTATTTATTCATGATCTTTATCAAGATACTTATGAAATACCGAAAGCATGGATCAAAACACATAATGATGTGTCTTTCCCTATGATAGGTCCGATAAATCTTCCTTTAAATTTTGGGCCAAAACAATTAAGTGTCTCATTTTCCACCATCCCATCATCAGACCAATTTTGTGTGAAGTTAGGCTATCCATGGCTTTGCTCCATAAATTTTGTCTTGTATGTTGTGCATAAATGCCTAAAGTTTCTATTTGGAAATGAGATATTTACTGTGCATCATAGTGCACTTAATCACATGTCTTCTCATGGGAATTTCTTATTGAATTTCTTTTGGCCTAACCTATGGAACCTACTAGGCCTCGTGAGGACTTTTTTTCAAATCCTATCAAAAGTTTATAGCTTAGAGCATAGTACAATTATCCCTTACAAATATTTCTGAACCCACGATTGAGCCTCCTATCCTTGATGAAACCATGATTCAACCAGAAGCCCTTCCAAGTAACCAAGAACAAACCATAGAAAATCCTTCATCTATTTCCTATAAGAGACCACAAGATAACCAAATAATTCCCATTGTGTCTCCTTAAATTAAACAAGTTTATAAAGCTAAAGATAATGTGGTTGAAAAACTTCCCATGGTTCCTTTTTATCCTCCCTTAAGGGAATAAAATAAAACTATGGTTGATAAACCCACTCTTGAACAATCACAACTTGAAAATTGAATGAAAAGGAACTGAAATGCTAGAGAGTGTAGGAGTAGATGTCATGATATTGCTTGTTTGTTGCAAGAAAAAGAAGACAATAACAACATATAAAATCAAAATCAAAACCTACCTCAAGCAATGCATGATGATTATACACCTTCTCTGAAACTAGAAATTCCTAAACCTCGAACACAACAGGAAGAAGAACCTTCTATGGATATTATCATTAGACCTTCTATTGTGATAAACTTGGATGATGATAATGAAATTGCAAAGATTGATGAGGAAGTGAATAAAGAGTTAAATTTATATTTTTCCTCTTCCATGAGATTAAATGATAACAATCCTGATGATCCTCCAACAAGGAGTGATTCACCACATCTTGAACTTGGTGATTGTCCTAGTTTGGTAATTGATGTTGTCACTTTAGCTAGTTTTCCACCTTCTGCATATGATGAACAAGATTGGGATACAGAAAACTTGCTACAGGTTGACTCGCATGTGCCTTACTAGTCTTGTCTTTATTTTATTTTTCATCTCCTGTATCATTCTATTTAATGTATCTCCATGTTCATCCCTCTATTTGTACCACAATTCTTCTATATGTTGTAAACATTTATCTTTTCTTTTGTCTTATGTTTTCCTTTCGGGTATGATGCAAGCCATTGAAACATTTAGGTCTCTTCCATGTTGACCCAAAAGGATTTTCTTTTTTTTCACTCTCTATGTGTCATTGAAGTCTTATTCCATGAGTCATTTGTCCCTAATGATGATATTTTCGAGCTCTATAATGTCATTGTAGAAAATTCATAACTGACCCTAAATCCATGAATCCCTTTGTGTTTTTGGATTTTATTTTGGGGGAAACCCTTCTTCATGATGTAGCTTCATTTGGAAACACATGTGATTGGCATAGGGCTTTCCAAATAATCTCTCATGTATTCTTTATTGTTAGCATTTGTCACTTTCTACTTTAAATTAATTGTCCATATGCGAAGTTAGTAATTTTTTTAAAGTGGGGGAATACATTGGCATTATCATTTTGGAGATTTTGGACTATATCTTATGTTTCATTGCATAGTCTTCTTACTTCTTGCGATTTTTCTTCTTTTTGGTGGTTTCATCTAGTTCGATGTCCTCCAAGAGTGTGACCTTTCTATGAATTTCCTCTAAGTGGTGATGCTACACATTGCATTCCTAAGTTTCAAATATTCTATCCTAGAATTTTCCTCTCTTGGAGACATTAGGCATGATGTTTCCTAAGAGAAGACCTTACATGAACTAAGCAAAACCCCTTTGAACATTTGTTATCCTATTTTCATTTTTTCATAAGTGTTTAGCATTGTAACACTAGATATCTGCAACTTTCAATCTCTATTCCATGTATATCATCATGAAGTTAGTTAAAAGAAATCAAACCAAAAGGTATTCTTTATGAAATAATCACTTGTGCTCTACAAACATAACAAAACAAACTAGTTGAAATCCTAAGGAGCATAGTGAGTAATCTATTCCATAGTGGATTGGTGTCACTTGGGGGAAGTGACCCTTTCCCAACCCTTGATAATGTCAATGATGAGGATGCAATGCCATGAAGATGGACAAAATAATCTCTCAATTGAAGAGAGTGACTTTGCATGAGTGTAGATGAAATGCTAAGATTGTATAGATTCAAATGAAAATGGTGCATTTGTGCTTGAGATTGTGGAGGATTTGATGAAGAATGAATCTTCTCATTTATAGATTATTTTGATGAGAGAAATAGCCAAATGGATGAATGTGGGACAAATATTTGACCAATGATATGAAGCCACTTGTCAACTTGTGATAGGCTTGAGGATGAGCACATTTTGGTCAATGTGCCAAAGAGAGGGAGATTTCAAATTTGAATTTGAGAGTAATGATGAGTTTGACTTGTGCAAGGGAAATGTAAGAAATGTAAGAGCCATGTAAGAGCTCATAAATTTGTTGGATGTACATGTCCACTTGCTTTTGAATTCAAATTTGAGGGAATATTCCTCAAAGATGCCATGTTGATGGAAAATGTTGAATTTATAAATAAATTAAAATGATTTATTAGTGCAAGTGGGAAAATCTAGAGGATGTGATGGGTGGTTAGATTAGCTTAAATGATGATTAGATGCTTTGACCCCTTTGACTTGAATATTTTGATTTATTTAAATCAAAATGGGATGAAAGGTGATTTCAGACTTAATAAAATAAAGGATTGATTTATTTAATCTAGGAGGGTGATGTTAGGATCAAGTTGATTTATTTAATTTAAACTGATGACTTTAGGAGATTGATAAATAAACTTGATTTATTTGTTGAATGGATGAATATGACCTAATCGAATGCATTATGCCAATTTCACGTGTCTACATTTTTCCCCTCTTTGAAGCAATGTACTTATTGCGTTGGTTCAAAGAATAAACTTGCCACAATCAAAATTCAAAAATTTTATTATTTTTTTTGGTTGCCCTAGCGGAAAGAAGTACACTAGTACATTGTCCCCTTGAGAGATCAAGCAAAAAGATTCCATTTGAGGGTTGATCTCATAATAAAGAGGTTCAAAATGGATGGTTATGGATGATGATTCAAATCAGATGATTTTAAGATCCTTAGAATAACAAATCTATATTATCTTAAACAACTTAAATGATGATATGATGTGAGATGGATGGGATGAATGATGTGATATGCCATGATTATGCAAATATATAATTTTATGAGATGCTTAGACTAACAAATCTATATTATGATGATGAACATGCATGTTAGATGATATGCAGGATGCTGATGGTTTTTGGATGTAGGATGGATGCACTGGTGATGATGATGTTAGTGTGGAAATGAGATGATGACAAGAGGATCCCACAAGTCCACAATTCGATGAGACTTTATTAGAGACGACGATGATGATAGATGATGATAGATGGATGATTTGCTTATCAAGGATTGGGATTTTTACAGGGCTACTTATCTTATGTTTGATAACACATGTAGATACTATGCATCAAGGTATAAAGAACTAGGATTGCATTGTACCTAGTGCAATGGACTTTGACTTGACAAGCCGATAGGAGTATTCTTGTTCACACTTGACATACAAAAACCTTGC